>JAGKTI010014219.1:0-10194 GCA_018397915.1 Birgus latro
TATATATATATATAATTTGGAAATGTTAGCTTGATTTTAGGGACAGCATCCCATTTGAAGAATATAAATCAGTAACATATCGAGGCTTCTTTTTGTAAGTCTTGTAAATAGATTTAGAGTCTTGTAGGAGAAATGTTTAAGTACAAAATAAGATAGAATTTCACTGGGACACGTGTAAAAAAAGAACTTCCCAATCTTTCCTTATTGTTTTACTATTGAGTTTTAAGCCAGCTCAGTCACAAAAAAAAAAAAAAAGTCACTGGGAGGATTCGACTTTCCAAGCTTTGCGTTTTTTGTCATATTATTTACCTTTGGGGAGAAATAAAAGTAAGCCCAATTTTAGGAACACAATGTCACACTATTTATTTTGTTTGAGAAAATCACAACACATTTAATATTATTATTTATCCTCAGTATGTTACCTCTATCAAGTACACGACTCTGTACACCTCTCGAAAATTAATGAATAAAAAAACACAGGTATTATTTGCGAGAGGGTGAGGGTGTGGGGGTGTGGGGTGGGGGTGGTGGAGGGATTTAGGGGGTTAAGGACAGGGAGAACATTAGGGGGATTAAACCCACTATAAGCTGAGCATGTGGGCTTCTCTTTACAACCCCCCTCCCCCCACGCTCCCCCCACCCACCCCCCACACGCCCTCATAACAACACGAGCTTCTGGTATTTAAAACAATACCAAAAATGGGGGTAAAATTACTGAGTACAAGCATATGGTGAGCGCGACGCTGCCACACTCCCGGCGGGCAGGTGGGGGCGGGAGATGTAGCAGGGTCTTGTGGGCGGGATGGGGGGGGTGAGAAAGGGGGGGAAAGGGGTGTGGGTGGGCGTGGGCGGCTCTCCCACACCCACCGATGGGAGGGGAGAGGGGGAAATGCGGCAACAATATCATTCATTTAAAGCTTAACAGCGAGAAGCGAAGTTTTCAAGTTTTTTCCGTGACCATCATGACAACGGAAAGAGAAAATAAAAAAAATGCATTAACAGCAATAAATATTTTAAAAATATATGAAACATCTGGTATAAATTACAAAAACTTACTTAATTACGATACTTTTTTCCATTTTTCGTTTTTTATATTATATTATATTCGTCTACGCACATAAAAGAGAGTAGGATTTGTCCTGCCTTTCGCGCTATACTTCCGTGACGTCATCATTATGGCGTTACAGACGTAAACAAAAGCACGTGTACTGTAGTCTCGGCTAGTCATTGAGCACCACCGAGAGAGGAGAGTGACGGAGGGAGGGAGGAGGAAAAAAGAGGAGGGGGAAAATGAAGGAGGTACGGATAAAAGCTAATTAGTAAAGATAATCCATATATAATACAGGAGGGAGAGAGAAACGTGAGAGGAAATTAAAAAAAAAAACTAGTCACCAGTTACCACATTTTCAACCACAATCACTCCTGAGAAGGGATGGGAAGGACAAACGCACATTTTTTAAACAATTGAGATCATGTAGGTTTTCTTAGTGCACACATTCTTACACGTGTACACCTATATAGCACCCGCGTGCACATGACTACCACCATTTGGCATGGAGGTAGTAGGGGAGGAATTGTGGTTGAATTGTAGTAGCTGAGAGAGAGAGAGAGAGAGAGAGAGAGAGAGAGAGAGAGAGAGAGAGAGAGAGAGAGAGAGAGAGAGAGAGAGAGAGAGAGAGAGAATAAGAATAGTGAAACAGGATGGCGTTGAGAAAAGGAAAGAAAAATAAATGAAGAAAGAAATAACACTGACACAACAGGGAATAACACTGATAAAGGAAAGGGTTGACATAAAAGAGATTAGAATAGCATGGACAAAAAGGATAGCTTTAACGGATAAAAAACGTGATAAAAGATAGGGGAGACAGCAGTGATAAAAGACAGAGACACCATATAGCGCTGATGAATGGGTGCAGAGAGAGTTTGTAGCAGTGATAATGGACAGCGAAAACATGGAGCATTGATCAGGGTTGACAGAGAAAGGATATAGCATTGATAAAGAACATGAAAGAACAATGGTCAATAAACAGTTAAAACACCCATGGACACAGTGATATCTAGAAAAAAAAAATGTTATCCATCCTTCAGCTAGCTAATCTGCCATTATTCTTTGTCACGTGTCTTATTGCTTAGAACGGCAAAAATCCATATAGGGGGGAGAAATAGGGGAGGGGGGAGAGACGGGAGGATGAGGGGGAGAGACAGATTGGGAGGTGGGGAGGAAATTTGGGTGAGTGGGTGGGGGGAGACGTTAAAGATAGATTGCTAAGGGCGAAGGGGTTAAAAGAGAGGACGGTTAAAAATCACAAATAATAATCAAAATTACACTGGAACAACAGTTTGCAATGACATACAAAAATGTCCATCTTTAAAACGACAATTATTGAGGCATAAAGATACACTGATGCCAAAAAGAAGGAAACACAAGAAACACTGTAACTTGCATAGATTACCATCGTTTTGATTTTTATTTTTTTTCCTTTCAAATTCTAAAAAACGGTAAAAGTTGGCATCTGGGTCGTTCAGCAAGCGGTTTTGGGGGATCTGATATGTCTGCCAGGGTTGCTGAAATTATTGTACTAGCACAAGTATTAGTACATTATTACAGTACATTAATTTTTTTTTCCTTGCACCGGATTCGATTTGGTAAGCTGTTCGTAATTTTTGGCTTTCACTGTTTTTTTTTTTTTTTACTTGGGCATTTTTATATTCTACTGTTAAATGTTTTCAGTCACTTCTATTTTTTTCACTCCAGTCTGAGGCACCTTATTCGGAATTTTGTTTTTTTCCTGCATCGATACAGTCTGGGAACCTGGGATAATTATTTATTTATTAGATGTACGTCTTACACTTTTTAAAATTAGGAGGAAAACATATCCCTAACTGCCCTTAAGATAGAACCAGAAGTGACCACCGCCAACACTATACAGGTTAACAAAGCTAGGAAACAAGGTGATCAATAAATACAGCCCCTGAAGTCATATGTACAGATTGGTTGCCTTGGGAAACAGACTCCCTCTTTACCGAGTTCTGAAATAGCTAATGTTTGCTATATATGTATGTGGCTGGTGTGTACTTGCTAGATACGGGTGGCTAATACTACTATACACAGGCGTGATGTTGTGTAGGCGTCCTGATGGGCAGCTAGATATCTACTTTACTCACACTGGTATCCAGAAGCATCTAGTTTTGTACAGTAAAGAAGTTTTGTAGGGAGATGCCTTATATTACTGATCTGAGAGAAAGCTATGGCAATAATATATTTGTGTGGTATTCCTGTTCTTCCCGTAATATGGATTACTGTATCTAGTAAAACTTTATTTTATACGATAGAAAGTTAAGTAACTTGATATTGTTCTAATCTCGTACAGAAGACCAGTTCAGTAAAATATCTCACCATAATTTCAACACAGTAAATTAGGTCATTTAGTTATAACTTACAGCACGTGACCAGATGTTTGTTGTACTCTTAAACCATACTTTGAACAGACATGGTTCTGCCCCGTCCTAGAAAGGGAAACGGGCCACTGTAAGACTGCTCACTTTCCATATATCCACATGTTCTGTAAAGGATAAACCTGATTCCAGTAAGTATGGTAATCTCATCATGTTTGAGCTTGGTAAAGAGTGGTTCCATTTTTCACCAAGGAACCGGTCTTGACACTAATCAACGGCCAGCACTGAGGACAAAGACTCGTATGGTTTCCAAGGATTGCACGTTAACCAATGGTTTGTTGGAAAAAGGAACATTGGTATATCACACTAGGGTTGTCGACAAAGCTAAATGCATGCACACTGCACCCTCTTGATGCCTCCCTACCAAACCCATCCCCAAAACTGTGAAAAAATAAAAACAAAAAATAGAAACAGACCCCATCTAGCAGTCAGCCTCATGCACACAGATCCTCAGGATTTCCCAGTGGAGGGATTTCACAACATTACGAGCACCAGAATAGACACACACAGACGTCCATGAGTAAATGAACATATTACCTAAATGCTCCTTCTCTCAAGACAGCCAAAATCCACACACAGAATAGGGCACCAATGTGTCCTTCCAACGGTCTTGTGAAAGGGAATGACCATAACTGTTTTTTACTCATGTGTGCTTGTGTGGAGACAGGACATCTTGTCACACATACAGCAGTTTTAAATATATATATATATGCACATGGACACCTGCTGCATTTTCAAATCACCGTACACATACTAAGATTGTACTTTCTAAGCAGACCACTTAAATAGATCATCCCAGCATTTGTTCCCAGAGTGTGGCGACTAGTTCTTCATAAACTTGAGTCTTCATAAAATTTTGCCTGGATATATTCACTGAAGAGTCAACAGTTGCCTATACGTTACTAGCTTACAGCCATATCGTGAAGTTTTGGTGCCTCAGAGAAGATGTTTTATTATATACAATACAATAAATATATTCTTTTGGGGGGAAATGTTTTGAGAGTGGTGTTCATCCATATGCTTTTCACTTTCCACTTACAGGCACCACAACCCTGACTGTCCACCACTTGCCTCCGGACTCCACTTGGATACACCACTTACGTATCGATTCAATTAAAAGTGGATACAAGGGGGTGGGGGGCCAGATGAGAAGCCATGGAATAATTGTGTGTATAAAATTTCCTACTTGTGGTTCAAACACGTTCAGATCACATTGGGATGGGAAAAAGCGATTGATTGGTGAGACAAATAAATGATAATCGGTAGCGCATAGCTCCAACACAGTCATTTTTATTATTATTATTTATTATTAATATTATTTATTTATTATTTATATCTGAGCAATAAGAAGTTCCTCAATAACTAAGTTGAGATTCACCACGAGCCGGGTAGAATGAGAAAACGCACTTTGGATCACCTAAAAAGAGACAAAGTTTTTACACACTCTAAAAAGACGACATTGAACTGCGTTGACTGCAAAACACACACACTTTGTTTTTATTATGTTACAACACCTGTCACACACCTGATGTACACACCTGACACAGAACTAGATGTAAATTACGCTGCTGCTGCTGCGGTATGGGGTAGAGAAGTGTATTAAGATTTAAAAACGGGTAATCGTAAAATTGATGTCTGCTGGTGACAATGGGGCTTAGAAGGGCAGGGGGCAAGGGAACGGGAAGTGTATAGAAGGTGGAAAGTTGTACATTTATATATATTTATGTATATATATCTGCCAGTGGAGTTTTTATATTTCATTGAGGGTGTGGTGGGATCTTTATACTGTACAAATATTGCAAAAACAAAATCTTATTGGATGGTGAATTGCGATCGTGAGTGTGTCTCCTCATCATACCCGAAAGTCTTGTTGCATGAAGTAGCTGTCATCCTTGAGAATATTTTCATGGCTTAACAATCTGTACCATTGGAGGGGCATGAAGGGGAGTGCTGTTTTCACTGTTAGGAGGGGGACTTTGGGAGATAAGGGAGGGAGGGGAGGTTCAGTCAACAGGGTAGGAGGGGGGGAGTGTGGAAGGGGCAATGCAGTCTGGCTGTTTTATGTTAGACTGGAAAGTGAACTACCCAAAACATGGATTACGGAGGGTGGTTGAATCGATGAACTAACGAACAATTCTGAGGGTTATCTCCGTTGAACACTGTGCGCGTGAAAATTGACTGACGTCTCTAAGTATTGCACCAAAAAAAGGAAAAAAATTCAAATTGTGCGGTCCATATAAAAAGGGGCAATATTATTTTCCTTTCCTTGGGGTTGGTTGTAAGGGGTTCAGTTAAAGGGTTCTGGGGGTTGAGTCTTAAACCTACAGTCACAATAGTCTCATGGAAGGAACTGGCTCGCACTACACACAAAAATCACTGTTTTCTCACGACTCATTCTGGACTTATGGGGTTCCTCGGAGACATCAACAATAAACTCTCATCACTGTTTTTTTTGTTTTTAATCAATCAGCGGGGAACCTTGATTGGGACTGAAGTTTTCTCAACTTATTTTTTCCAGTCTCTTGAAAACAAGCGCACACACACACTCACTCACGTCACAAAGCGTTCGGTTTCTGTTTTCGCGTTCACTGTCAGCTTCATGGAGGTTTGAAAGCATCTAAGCTCATCTCACATCTGGTTGGCTCTTCCAACAAACTGTTTAAAATTTAGTTCATTATGTCTCATTTTGTCTTTTGCACTGCAGGTCTGACATCTGCTTGGATCAAAAATCATGGCCATGCAAAAACCACTGTTGTCCCCACACACCACTTGGGGGGCAGGGCCAGCACATGCACAAACAGCACTGTTTTGTCTCCAGCCCCAAAGTTGAGCAATGCCTCGGGACTTCAGGTTTCCACTGCACTTTATTATTTTCTCAGGATCACCAAGTTTGGGCCCATTTTCAAGGACCACCAGCAGGGAGAGGGGGAGGAGGGGGTGGATTGGCGGACAGCGAGGTATAGGGGCAATGGGAAGAGGACGGGAGGGGATAGAAACATCTGTGAGCAAGGTTGGATTAGGACTGATCAGAGTTTGTTTTTCAGTTCCAGTGGTTTATTGAGATCGCTGGCCAAAAATGGTTCCCATATCAGAGGGGAATGATGGTGACATGACCCCTAGAAAGCTCCTCACTTTAGGGAGTTAAGGAGGAATGAAGAGATTGTGGTGGAGAGGGTTGGGGGTGTGAGGGGTGGTGGGGGAGGGAGTGTGAGGGAAGTCGCGCGAGTGCATCACAAGTAAACATGCTTAGCAATTATTATTATTATTATTATTAATTATTTATTATTATTATTATTATTATTATTACCCTGTCGTGTATGGCAATCACTCTAGTACTTCTTTTTCGACATTTTCCTTTCCTCCAAGCACGCGTGAAACTCGATTCTTCCTGCCACATCTAGTTCGCACATTTGAGAGAGAAAAACACAGCCTTCTTCCCTCTATCGCACCGGACAGTCAGGGTGAGGGGGAGAGAGAGGGAGAGGAGGAGAGGAGCTGCCCTGGTGCCGAGGTCAACAGATATATATTTATAAAAAAGGAAATGAAAAGCTAAAAAAAAAACTGATAAACAAGGAACAAACACGGAGACAAATAATTTTACAGTGAGCACAGGAAACGGAGTCCGGGTTGGGACCTATTTCCTTATTCTTATTTTTTTGTTATTTTTTTTTAGATAAGTCTTTTGTTATTTTTAGCATTTATACATCCGGCTACCATGCTACAGTTCTATATTGTTCTTTTTATTAATTTTATTTTATCCTCCTGGCCGGCCTATTGTTTACACCACATCCTAGGAGTTAGCTTAAAAGCCGCCAAAGCCCATACCCATACTGGTCTGCTTGATGCGTTCTAACATTGCGTTCTGGGAGTAGCCTTGCGCATAGGGAGAGTTAGCATAGGGGGAGGGGTAGGGGAAGCGCGGGGAGGGGACGTGGAATCCCGAAGCGGTTGGAGGGTAAGGGAAGGTTGAGTGCCCAGGGGGAGGGGGGTAGCTGGGGGAATGGTCGGAGTACTGGGAGTATGGGTATGGGAGCTGTGATCCCATGGAGGAGTGGAGGGCCCCCATACCCATAGATGAACTTCCCATGCTGGAGGACATTGGGGTCGGGGAGCTCATTAACCCCGGGGACCCCATAAATGAGGATCCCATGGAGGGGGTTGGAGCTAACATGGAAGGGCTGACTATCTCAGGATAGGAAGGAGGGCCCGGGGCTGAAGGGGGCGGGACGGGGGAGTAAGACTGGCTGTACATGGAGGGTGATGGGGCAGGGTTAGAAGAGGAGGCGAGGGAGGACACACTGAAGGAGGAGGTAGAAGGGGAGCCGAGGTCGTAGCTGGTGGAGTAGGACATGGTGGTGCTGAGGCTGGAGGAGGCTAGGGAGGACACACTGAAGTTTGTACTCAGGTTTGTACTGGTGGAGGGGTAGTGGGGGGAGTAGGGCTGTTGCTGTGGGGACCCATATGGGTACCCCGATGTGCCCCCAGACCCTGGCCCTCCCCCGCTGCTCCCAGGGTAACTGTATGAGGACGTGGGTGGGGCGTGGCCAGGGCTGAAGGGTGGGGCGGGGCCAGGCGTGGTTGGGGTGGAGCATGGGGCAGAGTTGGAGTGCTGGGAGTGCTGGCTGGCCCCATCCTGTTCACTGAGGCTGGGGATCTGGTCCACCAGGGACTCCAGCCCTGACAGGCTCTTTGAAGCCACATCACCTTTGCTGGTCAAGGTTGGGGATTGGCCAGGGTGCACTGGGGCTGGCTTGGCCATGGAGGGTGAGTGTGAGGCAGTGGAGGGGTATGAGGGGTAGTTCTGGTAGCTGCTTCCATCTACAGGGGTTGTGGGGTTGGAGAACTGTGGCTGGGGTGGCCCTGGGGTCTTGCCCTCATCGGGGTGGCTGGGAGTCAGGGCTGCAGGGGTGTGGGCATCTCCTGGGGTGTTGGCAGGGCCAGAACTGGGTGGAGGGGCAGGGGGTAGGGGGGCCATGTCCCCATCAGGCATGCTACTGGGTGGCTCAAAATCTGGCTGAGCCATGAGGGGTGAGGCTGGAGGTGAGGATAGGCCCAGCTGGTGATCCTCGTCTACCTTCAGATCTCCCGGTGCGTCTTGGGGTGGTCCCCCGGGGTACCCCCGCCCCACCTGTTGTGAGTTAACAGCAGGACCAGGGGAGTATCCTGGGGACTGGCCAAACTGCTGAGGTGTGGGTCCCCGTGGCACCATGCTGGGGTTGGGGTTGTGGCTGGGGGGCTGGCTGGTGTGGTTGGGGGTGAGGCTGCCTCCACCATGCACCGGTGTGAGGCTACCTCCACCATGCACTGGGGTGAGGCTGCCACCACCATGAACAGGGGTGAGGCTGCCCCCACCATGGACTGGGGTAAGGTTGCCACCATGGACTGGGGTGTGACTGCCACCATGTACTGGGGTGAGGGAGCCTCCACCATGCACTGGGGTGTGGCTGCCTCCTCCACCATGAACTGGGGTGTGGCTGCCACCATGTACTGGGGTGTGACTACCACCCCCACCATGGACTGGGGTGTGGCTTCCTCCTCCATGTACTGGGGTGTGACTGCCACCGCCACCATGTACTGGAGTGTGACTACCTCCCCCATGTACTGGGGTGTGGTTCCCTCCCCCTTGTAGTTGTGTGTGAGTGCTACCATGTACAGGAGTATGACTGCCACCATGTACTGGGGTGTGAGGTCCACCATGTATTGGATTGTGGGTGGCACCATGGACTGGGTTGTGGGTGGGGTACTGGGGTGAGAAGGTCTGAGGACCTGGTGTGGGACTGTAGCCAGTGGGTGACATGATGCCATTGATGTGAGCCAGACCCATGGACTGTTGCTGGCTCAGCTGCTGCCCCAGCTGTGGGTGCTGACCCAGCTGGTGGTGCAGGTGCTGCTGTGGGTGCTGTTGCTGCTGTGCTAGCATCTCCTTCAAGGCCTTAGGTTTGCGCCCAGGCCTCTTAGGTGGGGGGATGGTTCCATCTTCCAGTACCTTCTTGGGGCGACCCCGCTTCTTCTTCATGGGTTGCTCCCCGTTGAACATCATGGGATCTGTGGTAACAGGGCGGGGACGGGGTCGGGGCGGGGCATTGGGATCATCTGGAGTCTTCTTTGGACGACCTCGTTTCTTCCTAATGGGGATAGTGGGGCAGTCCATGCAGTTGAGCTGATCCCGCGTCATACCATTAAGGTTAAAGAGCGTGCGAGGCATCTCCTTGGTTATCTCATCCTCATCCATTTCCCCTTCCAGCTTAGTGGCTATCTCCCCCTCCTCCTTGATCACCAGCCGATCCTCATCATGCATGGGGGGACTCATGGGATCTGGTGGGGGCTGGTGGGCCCTGCACAACTCCCCTCCAGCAATGGGCATCCCCTCCACACAACCACCTGCAAGCTCCAACTTTTCAGCCGGTTCCATTTTGAGGTTCTTTACTTTATTATTTAGACAAGTTATTTCTTCCTCATGCAATTCATCCAGCGTGCCCTTCAAGAAGTCCCGGAATTTGCGAAGAGCAGTATAGAAGGGCACCTTGTCCAGAGCCCGGGGTAGCTGGGCACATCGGGCAGATGATGATGGCATCACCCACACATGCTGAAAGAGAGACCGCCACACATTGAGGTTTCATTGTTAAAAAATGATCAGCACTGTAATGTGAAATTCCCAACCCATTTTTAAGTTATGCTAATGCTGTACCCGTTAAATTATTTGATGTATATATATATATATATATATATATATATATA
>JAGKTI010014219.1:10514-21953 GCA_018397915.1 Birgus latro
AGTGAGAGAGAGAGAGAATATACTGTATATGGTACAATGGACATTTTAATCATTTTGATTTTTCTTAGCTACCTAGAATCATTTCAACACTCCCATTACATTATTACACTATGCTTTTAATGGTAATATTTTCTTCATTAATACATCCTTTTTCTCGCTGTTATAATGGGATGGGTAGGATTTAAAGTCTAGAAAACAGAAATATCCTCAGAGTACCCATCAGAAATACAGCTCTTCCATCATCACTCAAGCTCTGATTCAAAGCTTTTAACCTCCAATTAGTTAACAGAAAAGATATTACTCAGTTGCTTGAACTGCATATATCCTTTTTTTTTAAGGAATGGTAGATCAGCCTTTGCTTATAAATCATCACTAAAAGCAACCTGAGCACAGTACAGTACACTGTACAGTTCAACACATTAATGTAAATTTGATTTGTGTTTATTGTCTTCACATTCACTCCTACTTTTGTAGTAAGGTTACTGGTATTTAAATTATAATTTTTTTTTTTTTTTATTGAAAAAACAACAAAGAACTTAATGCTGAAAGCCCTTAGAATTCCCTTCCAAATAAAGTTAAATAAAAATAAAAAATTGGAGAATGTCATTGCTAAAAAAACATCCATGAATTTCATACTGTCTACCATTATGTCTCTCATGCTTCCTTTCCTTTAACATCATTTATGTTCTATTTTCCCTTCCCACTGCTCTGTTTTCTTTTCATCCCTTTGTATGTTACCATGAGTGTACGGTACCTATTCAGTTTCATTTTCTTATATCGTATCTCTTACCTATACTTAGTCCTTGTCCTTAACCTGTTGCATCTGACAATGTATTTTACTGGTTTATTCGAGCTACTTGCAGATGATTTTACTCCACTTAGGAAAGGCGTCTTTATGGAAGAAGTTAATGGGGGTTATATCTGACTCTTCTGTTATGAAAAGTTTCTCTAAAGCAGGATAAAGCTGTTTGTTTGTAGCAAGAGTAAATATAAATGACCTCAGATTTTTGGAATGAACTGTTTATGTCCTCCCTCACCGTGTGCGTTCCTTCAATCTTCTCTGGTTGTCTTCCAAATGTGAATTCCTTCTTGCCAGAGAATATCTCGTAGATTCCCTTACCGTTGAACACTGCGATTCTCGGCTGAAACCTTTGCAACTTGGACAGCAAGATTTGGCCACCTGAGGAAACGGGAAATTAGTTATAACTGGAGTGTTTATGGATTCCACCTGTATATAGAAGACTACACAAGTTCCAATTTTTAAATCATTTGGCTCCACATATAACATGACTTATGGATATACAGTAATAATTTTCTCTGGCATTTCCCATTTTTAATAAGCACTCTGCATTGATTTTTCTATTACATCCATCCATCCATCATCCAATCCTACGTCGCCCCACACTTAACAGCTAAAAAAGAGAGAGGAGAAAAAAAAAAGGATACAGCAATAAAAATGAATACAGGCCGTCCCAAGTATAACAATGAGATGCATTTGGGAAAACCCATCGCTGAGCTGGGATATCATTAAACATGGACATTATAACATAGAAAGTATAGGGATGCATTTAGGGGCCTTGGGATTCCCCCTCAACCAAGTCCAAAATGCACCCAAATGAGTCAAAAACAAGTTTCTAGCTCACCTAAACCCCCTAATAGCTTTAAAACAAGCTAAACTAAGCCTTTAAAAAAAAAATGAAAAAAAAATGTCTGGAAAAAATCAAACTTAGTAAACTGTACCCCAGAATGACAGTATTCACCCCACCTATGACTAAAACACATTAAAGTCTAAAAGCACTTTATAAATTAGCCTAAGCACAAAATTTAAGAGTAAAATATCATCAAAATTGGTTAAAAACACAAAACCATCCGATAACTGGGGACTGGCCATTGATAGGCGGGGAAGGGTGTTAATTTTTTCACATCGCTAAGGTGGGATATCGTATAACAACGGATTGTATAGTGGGGCAGACCTGTATATAGACTTGGTAGCACAAAGTTTTTCATTCTTTAATTGTTCCTTGATAATCTCACCTGATGTGGGTATATATACTGTATATATTTTTTCCCACAGAACTATTTCCACCACTAGTTTGTTCTCTGCATTGATTTCTAAGTAAAAAATCACAAAAGAAGAATATGGATGAAAAAATTAAAATGTTTTGTCTATCAGTCTGTAATTTGACACCTTTATCCATAAAGGGTGGCCATAAACAAATTGCCTTATTTCTCCATGTCTTTTGTCATTTGGCTTCTCTCCCTCCAACTCGCACCTTCCTCCCTCACGCATCTCTCCACTCCATCCCTCCATCTTATCTCTGGTCTCCCCATCCCTCTCCCTCTCCACCTACTCCCATACACTTTTCTGGTCTATCTCCCATTCTCCATCCTTTCCACATACCAAACCATCTCAAGAGTATTTCTCTTAGTGCTTTCAGTCATATCCACATCATCGCCACAGTGCTCCTTCACTTCCTCATTTGTATATGTCTCTCCAAATAACTTCACATACTTCTCTCAAAAAACTCATTTCCACTGCTGCCATTCTTGAGTCCTTTCAATAAGGCCCAAAGTTCACTTCCATATTTTAGAGTGGAGATCACAATGCTGTCATGCAGCAACTTTTTTTTTTTTTTTTTTAGTGAAACATCAGCCTCCCTTCCCTGCTGTACCGTTTCATTCACTTCATCCTCTAAACTTTTTTCTTTTTTAAATTCAGGAAATTCATTGTGTGAAGGCTATTATATTTTCCAGACATTTATATTAATAACATCTATAAGTGAATAACAAAAATGTAGCTAAACAGTCTTTTTTCTTGCCATATTTCCTGCCTAAATCATATGAAAGCAAACCTAAATCCGTTATAGCAGTAACAGTACAGTACACTGAGTAAGCATAAATGTGTAACCCAGCATACTAAACACTGAGATCATTTGACCCATTCCCTCTGCTTACTTTGCAGTCACTGATGGTGTTATAAGAGGCAGGAATTCTTGTCTGATGACATAAATAGCTGCTCAAGCCATATTCTGTCAGCCAAGACATCATTATAGTACAACATAGCACTATGGTTCTCATATTTCTTTCCTCTTCTGTGTTCTCTATATTCCAAAATATAATCCAGTAACAGTCTTCTTGTCAAGTTCTGTTCCTCTCAGTGTTTGTTGATCGTGTAGTGAAGTAAATCATGAAGCAAATCACATTTTCCCTAGTTTTCACCAATAAGATGAGGTAATTCCACATCCCCAGTAACCCAATTTATTTTATCATTAGCCATGCAGCGATAGATCAACTAACCCTCCTTAATCTCCTTCCGTGTTAGGTCTGCCGAGCCTCTGGTGGTGCGGGCAACGATGTTGGTGAAGCCAATTCCATGTTCGAGTAGCCGGAAATCGTCTTCCGAGGTCAGTGGCTCCGGAATGAGACCGGAGAGGTACAGACACTTCCCTGGGGGTGCAGAAATGGTGATTTGAGAGAGATGTAGTGATTTTAGGCATGGAAAAATATTTAAAAATGGTATTAAAGGATTTAGGTAGGATGAAGATGGTTATTAGATGAACTATGGGCATTAAGGTAGTGATGAGTGATGTAAAAGAATGTGGATAATGAAATATAATATGATATCAGTGTTGGTGTGTCTATGGATATATAAAGAGATGGGCTGAGCCTTGAGTTTCAAGATTCATTGTAGTCCAGGAGTTTTAGTATTGCAAAGTCTGTGGTAGGTAAGGAAGTCTGCAAGATGTGAGAAGAAAGTTAATGCACCTGAATTTGGAAACTTGTGAACTAATGAGCATCTTTAATTATTAGGCAGTGAACTTCAGGATGTCAGATAATGACAGGTTATTTCAGAATATCAGGTGATGATAATCTAAATTTTATGATCTGGAACTTGCACAGAGAAAATTAGTTTTGAGGTAAATTAATATAAGAAGACACAACACTTGCTTGAATTAAGGATGAGGCCAAAAGAGACCAGTCATTCCCAGTGAGTGTAAAGAAATTAGGCTGAAGTGTTTTATATGAAAAGTTTTGGCTTAAGGAAGTGACAGCTGGTTGAGTTGAGGCTTGTATAGAGGATGATGAATTAAAGATGGATGGGAGTGGAAATTTAGGGCATAGGAAATTCATCAACATATGTTTTAGGATCACAGATGGATGGCTCAAAAGATTCATTCAAGACATTTACACCCAACAGTTTACTAACATACCCAACAGTTCACTAACATGTGTACTAAATGCTATACTGTCTGGCTATTCTTCCCTGGTAAGTGCATAGAGAGGAAATATAGAGATTTGGAGGAGCATTCTGGGATGGGGATGCAAACAAGGAAGCATCTTGTTGTTACGAGAAAAGCTGGAGGTGGAGAAGTGTCATGTCTGGGTGGTTATTCATGGCCAGATAGCCTCAAGTTCTGTATAGTTGTTACAGCACTGTAAAAACAAAGTATTACTTTTTTTTTTTTCCTAGTCCATCTCTGCTTATTATGGTGATGTCACAACACTGGACTTGGGCTTGGGAGGAGAAAGCCAGTCAAAAGGGACACAACAGCATTTTATCACTGTAACTACTGTATGCATTTTCCACTGAAAAAACAAAGAACATTTAAAATACACTACAGAAGCTGGTTAGAATAGATTTAGACACTTCACAAGAGTTTCTGTAAATCTATGGTTGGAAAGAGCAAATAATGGATCACTCACTTCCAAATATATTTTTCCATACAAGAGTGATGCTTTTCATTATTCTCCTTTTTGGTAAAATATCTTCTGTATTACAAAGTATTTAATAGTTCCTCATTTATTGTTTACAGATGAAACATTTCTGTGAGCAGTGTGGCTTTTGGGATTCACTGTTCATATTCTTTTATTTCATCATCCTTTGTGCAATACACTATTTTGATAAAAATTGTACAACCTTCACAGTATTTCACAACAAAGCTGGTGTGGTAGCCAACCTGACATGCCAAGCAACCTGAGTCATTGTCCAGCCTCAGTTTATGGTTGAACTGCAATAGAATATCACTGACACTAAATTTACTTGCAACCCAGATTGAGATTTAAGGTTGGTTTTACATGCCTTGACTTAAGAATTTCTTGAAAATTTTCATAGTGAGCCACTCAGAGTATAAGGTGCAGCCTGGTGGACAGCACACTGGTTGTAGGAATGGAGTGACTTTCAGGGGGGGTGGGAAAGCACTGTACTCATAGATTAACTGTATCAAGACTTTAGTTGAAATTTTGTTAAGTAGGATGGCAGAGAGACAAACTTTTCATAAAAAGCAAAAGATAGACATAATGGCATACTGAAAGCGCAAATAAGTGAAATTAGATATCAGGAAAAGATTTTCAAAGTCTGGCTTGTAAGCATGAGAGACATGAAAAGGGATGGATAACCAGTGCAGTAGAAAGACTGAGGAGATTGAGATGATAAAACACTGATACTGTTGCATGAACACCAGAATGAATAAAAAATGACAGAAAGAAGATAAGGAGTGAAAGACAAACACGGAAGTCAAAGGAAATGCATTAACCAACACAAGAAAAACTGAAAGGAAAGGAAAGAAAGGACAAATAAGACCAGATGAATGAAAAACTGCTAAATCAAGGAAAAACGTCAAAGTACTCGCTATACTCACAGAACTGGAAAACTGTACAAAGAGAAAGAGAACAAAATCACCGAATGGAATGGGGAAGGCCACGGTTTGGTAGCGATTGACCAAATTCATGCTAATACCTGTACTGTAATTGTAATAATAATAAATATCCCTCCATTAATATGTATATTTAATGGATGTCTTGCTGCCATCCACTGTCATGACATCATTAAGCATGCTGGGAAGCCAAGTATAAACAGTTTCTCTCTGACAAAGTTTCAACACAAGATGACATTTAGTTACACCATCATATTTCAAAGCTCGTGTTCTTCGAAGCCAATTTAATGTGAACTGGTCTGGTATATGTGTAGTGTACTAAAATGATAAGAGCAACAATAATATATAAAAAAGAATACTTTTAACAGAAGATACAATTTTGCCAGTATTGTGATTGTATGAAATAAAGATGCATGACTTTAAATGGTGCTGTGGTTATCAGTGAATCAGGCAGCAAAATGTGAAAATAAAACTGAATCAGGTACATTTGAAATAGCAACCAAAACATGACAACAACACCCAGTACACTTGGTGCCAAAGAAGAAAACACTACTGGTATGAGAAGTTTGGGTGGTGGTGAAGAGGAACACAATAGTAATGAAAAAAATAAAGGAGTAGAAATGTAAAAGCCCCCCAAAAGAATCTGTACACAGAAATATGTCGAAAAAATTGAGAAAACAGTTAGTCACATCAAAATATCCTCAACCATACTCACAGAAGTGGTTCCCAGGGCCGGCATAGTGGTGACCCTTGTACGCCGCGAACAAACCTGGATTTATACCGATCTGGAAGGGGAATTTAGAAATCTTCATGTTACCATTATTAGACTGCTCACTCGGGCACGGGCCCAATGGTTGGTTTTAAAAGATATACACTATTTGAATTTTGGATTTTTATTTTTACAGGCTTTAAAGCTCATGAACAGCAAAATGCACATGTATATATGGTAAAATTTTACTTTAAAATGATGCTCATAATTTTCAGAGCAAGAAATTAAATGTCAGTACCATAAAAAAATACAGCAGTGTACTGTACTGTAGAACTGTACTGTACTGGTACCCAGATATGCTGAGTGTCTAAACTACAGTATTTGCAATATTGCTGTTTCTTATTAACACAACATTTACTCTTTAATTCATGTTCCTTGTGATTGTTTAGCAAAAGTTATTGAGTTCTCATAATCCAAAACATGTATATCTGGTGAAGTATGCAGTATACATGTCTGTGTGTAATATCTGAATTTTTATGTAATGTATAATCTGTACACATATATACAGTATATTCACAAAATATACAATGACAGCATATTTACATAATGTCAATATAAGAACCAGTACCTAAAGTTTCTTATATATCAAAGGTATCATTGTCTTTGAATGTGAATGTTTAGGAATTTTCTTTACACAGAAATTACTTTGTTTCACGTAAAATTATTGGCAATAGTTTAATATAACACTTTCTCTTTTTCAGAAACTGTTGCATGACAATTAGGGATGGCTACAAATGTGAAATGAGGTAAGAAAAGGGCATATTCAAAATATTATCCATATTTCAAAATTTAGTTTTATACAGTACAGCAAGAAAGTAATATTCAGACTTTTCTTCTGTTTAAAATGTAAGTCTATTGTGCATTAAAACAAGAAAATATCAGTTACTTCTTGCAGTCACATCAACTTCCACCTTCTGATGTAATCAGTAATGGTCAGCATCAATACAGGACTATAATTCTCCTGTTTTTTAATACTTACTGAACACCATAGAACCAGATATTAAACTAAACCTCTATAAAAATCATGGTGTATGTACTGTACTTGTGAAAGAAAAAAAGCTGTCATATTTTACAGTTGTTTAAAAAAGAAAAAAAGTTACTATGCTTTTAAGAAATATATCAGTGATCAGAAGTATTTATAACAAAAATTATACAATTACAAGTATCGTCAGTCAACAGTTGATGGCATTTTGAATGTTTGCTTGTATGAGCTTTGGTTTCTCTTATGACAGCTCCCCAGACTGCATGTCCTTTTGTTACTTTTCTTACCGCACTTCTTGTAAACAGCTTTGTGGCAGCTGAGCATTTATTCATTTTTTTTTTAAATTTCATAATAACTCGCGTTTCTTTATTCCAAACCAATTGCTATGCCTGAAGCTGTCCCTAATCTTTCTTGCACTGCTCACTAAGACCCCCCTCAGAACGTTAGTTGTGCCATATACTCACAATGACTATATCAAGGTTTGGGCCAAGGTGATCTGGTAGGGTTCTCTTGGCCACTTCATCCTCAGATATGCCATCAAAGCGGTCAACTTTCTTTCGCTGTTTGATAGGGGCCAGGATGGGTTTTCCGTCGGGGCCAAGCTGCTTCCATTTGCGCTTTTTTGCCTCATGGGCTGCCTGCGCTGCCGCTATGGCAAGTGGGTCACCGCTGGGGATTGTTTGAGACATGTGGTTAACCACACAGCTGGAAATTGACGTGATTTAAAAACTTTTAAAAATAAATGAAAAATTTGGGAGGTGGTGACTGAGTGGTTAGAGAGGTCATCTGTTGTCTGAAATGAGTTTCAGCCCCAGACTGGGACAGGGATCAACTTGGTTATTTAAATTTTGTTAAAACAGACTGACTGATCTTCCACAAGGTCCACCAACAAGTAAAAAAAGCACCCTCACTAATACCAAGGCACCAGCTTTGTATGAGACAACCTAGCATGTATTAAGACAGTGAATGTTAGTGATGAAGTGGCAATAAATGTTGGCACATAGTAGAACTGCTGAGCCTATGGGAACAGGCTGTTAAGCCAATGCCTAGAGTCAGACACATAATAATAATAATGGTAATAATAATAATAATATTGAAAATACTTCCTCCATTAAAAAGTTGTGTGACAGACAGAGTAAGTCTTTATCATCATCTTAATGCAAAGCCCGAGATTTGATAAAACTTTTGAATCACCACTACATAAATGAGTTCCTTGCAGATCATCATTCTAGATAAGGGAACACTTTTTTATACTTTAGAACTGATCTGCCATGACCAGTGGTGAGAGCTGATAATGTCAGCATGGTATAGTGCTGAAAAATTTGCTGAGATCTTTAGTCACCCATTCTTAGTTTCATATATTGATAAAGGTTGAACTACACAAGAACAAAAATGAATGTGGACAACTGTGGCAGTTTTATTTATCAGCATGACTGTGGGAGGTTGATTTGGTTACCAGGTGCTGTAGGTGCCCTTTTTGCTGACCAAAGGCAGTGGTAAAAGTTATATCATTATCTTGACCTTTTTTCCAACCTAAATATGAGATTTATACATACTGTATATTTTTTAAAGATTTTAAGATATCTTGAGTATTGGATCCATGAATCTGGCATTCAGACTCACCCATTCTCCATGAGCTTGATGTGCTTGGGTTTGCGTCCCCTGCGCTTGGGTTGAGTTGTCCCTAGCACCTCCTCAATTGGTCGAGGCGGCGGACCACTGTACTCATCCACAAAGCTGTAGGGGTCGCCTTCTCTACCTGGTGGTCCTCCATCATGGCCGGGGTGCCCTCCCATCCCTGCAGCACCCATGTGCCCTCCCATCTGGTAGCCATAACCCTGATCCGAGTACCCGCCTAAGTGTCCTCCCATGTGCTGTTGTGTCATGTGCTGCTGTGGATGCCGTTGGTACCCGGGAGACATGGGAGCCAGGTCACTGCCCATACCCGGGTTATGGTAGCCCTGGTAGTGCCCCTGTGCCCCCTGCTGCTGCTGTTGCATTGGGTACCCCATGTGTCCCCCCAGTGGCCCATTCATTGAGTGGGGCTCTGGGGTCATGGGGTGATGGTGGGGTGGGAGGTGTGAGGGGTAGGGGGCATAGGGTTCAGGCTCTTGCTTGATCCCTGCAGGCTGCCCAATACTCCCAGTGCCCCCCTCCATGCTATCCCCACCCTCATACCAGTCCTTCACCTCACCTTTTAGTTTACTGGGGAAGACAGATGAATGTTAGTGACATAACTGCATACAAAACATCAACACAGTAGGAAAAATTTTATTTGAGTCCTAATGAGTAGCTTAAATGAAAAAGTAGAAGAATGTTTAAACAATCCATAGTGTGTGAAATAATGAGAAAGGTTCTTTAAATTATATACTGTATTATAAAGCAAAAATTACAAATTTACAAATGTCCTAGTCAGTGAAATAATGAAAAAGTTATCTTGAATATAAATGACTAAAGAAGTAAGCATCATTGGGTGGCAAACCTTCTGAGAGAGGAATCATAGTACAGTAATAACACAATTTACATGTATTTGATGAATGAAACAGGCAGTTACCACCATGAATCTAATTATATGCAGGAAATCAGAACCCAAATAGAGCAGCTACCACATCACTCTGAACCATCTTTTGAGACTCACATGAGCTCTGGGAAATAAATATCTTCACTAGTTTAAAATACTTGCAGAAATCATCCCCAAACCACCTTCTCCCCTCTGAACTGCCCCATACCCCTGCATTTCTCAGCCGGCCATTGGTTTTTATGCATGGGTGTGTGGTAATTGAGTTAGAGGCGCCCTGATGAAGAGTGAAGGTGCCTCGATAAATAGATGCATAGCTGAGAATCCGATTGTGGAGACGCATTGGTGGTCAGGTTGGTGGGGTGTGGAATGAGGTCGGGGTGTAAGGGTGAGTATGTGTGTGGGGTGAGGATGAGGCGGAAGCTGTGTTACAGTAAGTGCTAGGCATGTGGGGTTGAGGTTGATGAGTTGAGTTAGGGTGGAAAAGGGGTGGGGTGAGGTTGAGATGTGTGTGTGTGTGTAATGGGATGAGGTTAAGGTTGAGTAGGAAGACTGAGGTTGGGGTAGGGGAGGAAGAATGAGGCTAGCATGTGGAGGTGGGAGGGGGATGTAAGGGTGAGGGTGAGGTGAGTGTTAAGTGGTTGAGCTGATGGGTTTGTGTGTGAGGGGTAAGGTGTGGATGAGGAATGGAGGGGGAGATGTATGCAGGGTGTGTATGGAGTGGAGATGATGAGTGTGGAGTGAGGTTGGAATGGAAGAGAGATTGAGAATATGAAGTGGCAATGTAGGTTAAGGTGGAAGGATGAGGCAGTGTTTGGTTGGACGTGGGGTTGATGTGGGTGGGGTGAAGTTTAAACTGGGATTGAAGGATGCAGTGCGACAGGAGTGTACTTCGAGATGGGAGTGAGGGTGATGTGTAAGATGAGAAAGAAGGGTGAGGCGAGGAGTGAGGTTAAAGGTGACATTGGGTGAGAGATCTGGATATATAAGGGTGTGGAATGATTTGCGATGAAAGGCCGTGATAGGGTGAAGTGAATGGTTGGATGACTGAAGTTGAATGAATGAAGTCTTGAGTGAGAGAGAAGGATGTGACTGAGGGTGTAGGGTGAAAGGGATAAGGGTACAGTGGAAGGGTGAGGGTTGGGTGACAGGTGGTGAAAGGGTGAGAGAGAGAAAAAGAGAGAGAGAGAGAGGGGTTGAAAGATGCAGAAGAGCTGACCTATAATTCTTTCACTATTCAAGCTTCTCTCTCTCTCTCTCTCTCTCTCTCTCTCTCTCTCTCTCTCTCTCTCTCTCACTATAACCACCACGAAAAGAACCCCATTGAAAGATCTAAAGAAGAAAAAAATGAATCCAGAAAAAAAAATCGCCAAATTAAATTGTGTAGCCAACAGAGGACGATTAAACAGAATGCGAGAGAGGCTAATCAGGCTGGAGTTAAGGATTAAGGAAGAATTTTAACCAATTTTGTGCCCTAGTTGATGTCGCGGTTATTTATTTACCTGTTTATTATTTA
>JAGKTI010014220.1:0-21952 GCA_018397915.1 Birgus latro
AGTGTATGTGAGTGAGGTGGAGGGGGCGAGAGGGAGGGGGAGGCCAAGGATGAGATGGACGGATGGAGTGGAGAGGTATATGAGAGAGGGGGGTGTGAGTTGGGAGCATGGTAGTGAAATGGCAGGGGACAGAGTGACATGGAGGCAATTTGTTTGTGGCCACCCCGTTCGGGATTGAGGCGTCTGGCAATAGATAGATAGATAGATTACTGTAGTATGGATATGGTGGGCTAGTACGGATCAGCCATGCAAAGTGGGTCAAATCCAAGGAGTTCTCAAGTACTGACATGTTGCATCCAGTATTACTACCCTCATAGTACTGGACATCTTACATTCTACGGAGATTCTGAAGAAGGAACTGGATAAGGATATCTATGAAGGGAGCCGCTAGGAAGTGTTAGCTAATGTGGAAAACGCTGTTCAGTTCTAAGTGGATTTAAACGGACAGCACTTCAATCAGAGGAGGCAGACCCTCATCACAAGGTTCTTTGAGCGTCGTGATGATGAGAGGAGAGCCTTGGAAGAACCTCAACAATAGGCAGGAGCAGCAGCACTTCCCCCTGATGACAACAACGACGATGTGTCAGTGTGTGACAATGAGTGATTTAAGAGGGAGTTGAGGCAGAGAGGCCTCCTCAGGATCCTGAAGGCCCTGCTCCAGGGGGACAGTAGGACCTCCTAAAGCCTCGGAAACCCTTCCCCCTTCCTTCCCGAGTCCATCACCACTCACCTTAACCCGCCCCGTCCCGACCGCTTTTTTACCCAACCCACCCTTAGAACCCGACCGATTTTCAGCTCGTCATTTTTCTGGCTCAAACATTCGCTTTTGGTGAGAAACATCGAAAATTCAGTGAGAAAGCACTCACCTGAAGTGAAAAATATCCTAAACAGGTAAGGGATCCCTCACCTGGCTACCAGTTTCTATGACACCATGCTCCATAAAAGATGCTCCCTATGCAGGGGAAACTTAACCAAAACACACAGCCTCGTAGATATTTATTTATTTGGTACAAATTTATATGTATTAGTGTATACAGCTTTTCACATAGTAATATAGCTGATATAAGTGTTGTTCCCTTACCAAACACATCAACATATCGCACCTACCTTGGCGATATTACCTCCTCATTACTTTTGTTCGTTACTAACTCTGGTGCCATGTAATCTTTGTCCTTCAGGAATCACTTTCGCCTTGAATTTCGTTGTTGGAGAGACCGTGGTGCTACGTGTCTTTACTGGCCAGGTCACTGCTAACGGGTTAGGGCGTGAAGTGCATCGTACGTCGGGGGAACGGGACGGGTCAAAATGTAGTTACATTGAAATGGGAGGGGCTTTTTCAAGGCTTGTCTGCCATTATTCATTTTTCCCATAAGGTCTGTTGTTTGACCAGTACGGATTTAGTCCAGTATGGTAATACTATCTGACAAAAATACCATACTGGATGCGAGGGTACTGTATACAGTATATAAATACTGTATATATAAAACTCAGGCATGCCCTTGATGCCTCTCAGTAGCATCATGCTTTCCACTAAGGATAGCACCTTTGCCAAACACTATTTCAAAGTTCCAGTTCCCATATTAAAAAAAAAAAAAAAAAAGTTACCACTTTGCTTAAAATTGCACACTGTGCCATTTGTTACGAACTTACACTTTATTTGGCATTAGCAATGGTGTTTCACTGGTCTTTCACGCACGAAATGGAATGAAAGACAGATGATCACAACAAATGTAAACAATGGGTGGCCATTTTGGCTCAATCAGCTGACTGGGAAGAACCAACAAGAGCTGACTGGAAGGCTGTGTACACAAAGTAGGCACAATTTCAAAAGTCATAAGTTTCAGTATTTCATCAAAAAAGCTATAACTTTATTTAATATCATACACTGCACTATTTGTTAAGCACTTGCACTGTTATTTGGCAACAGCAATGGTTTTTCGGTCTCTTTCACACACAAAATGGAACAAAAGGTAGACAATTACAGCAAATGTAAACACTGGGCAGCCATCTTAGCTCAATCAGCTGACCGGGAGACATCGTTCTAGCAAATCTGTGATCACTTCACCATCATTATTCCAAAAATGGGTCAAACTTCTTGTTGATCATTATACTGATTTATCCCCTAATGAACACTCATATAACGAGATGTGACTGAGGAATAAGCCAAGGGCCATTTGTATAACAACACTGAAGCTGAGCTGCCTGGTTATACTGGTGCCTCTGCATAAAGGTGACCATCTCCAGCAAATGGGGTGTCACTACAGGATAGTACTGTACTGTACTGTACCACGATCCCAACACGAGTGTATAGCAGTGATGCCAAGACTGCTGGGAGGACAAACCATCAGTGAGTGAGAGAAGTGAAAATAAGTTACCTGTGAGGAGCTTGTGGAGTTCCAAAGACAGACAGACAAAATGAGGAACTTGGGGAGCACTGTGATATTAATGCTGATATGCTGGAAAGTATCAGGAGTATCGCAAGATGGCCAGGCCATGTGGAGGGAATGGAGTGCAGGAGACTGACTAAAAGAACATATGTATGCAAGGCGGATCGAGAAAGGGAGGAGAGGGAGAATGAGAATAAGGTGGGTGAACAGGACAGATGGATATATGAGGAAGAATAGAATGAGATGGAAGAAAAATTGCCAGCTGGCAAAGACAGGGTAGTGCAGAGGCAATCTGTTCATAGCCACTCCCTCTGGGACTAAGGCATCTGGCAACAGAAAGATAAACAGCTCTACACCATATAGAAAGTGTTAACTAGTTTTATAAACACACAGGTAACACAACAGTGAATATAACCAGACAACATCAGTAACTCTCCCACTTTTTTCCCTACCTAATTTCCTCATCCAGAATCACTTCCCTGAAGATGCTCTTGCTGACTCTGGAAAAGGCCAAGTTTGCTTCATTCACATCCACACCATCCTCAGTAAGTTTCTTCACAACATCTGCTCTCAGTACATTGACGGCGCTGTCTCGAGACATCTTGTTGTGTGAAGTGTCTGTAAATATGCTTCGTAACCGGGTCTCACTCAAAGTCCTGTAAAAACGGTTAATCATCATCAGTCATCATCATCAACATCAATCATCATCATTAATCATTATTATCATCATCATCAATCAGGATCACCATCATCATCATCATTATCACCAATCATCAACCATCGTCATTAATCACCATCATCAATACTCCATCATCATCAATCAATCAATCATCATCATCATCATCACTGTGACCTCTTTCCCCATCAAGTGATGGGGTGAACTAGGGTCCAGAAAACAAGAAATAATTTGATAGAGGGATGACTATCAAAGCCCACCCGATTCAATAGGCCACACTCACATTCAAAGGCCATTCGTGTCCATGGATTCCCAACTCCACCTCATGGGCATAAACATCCAAACTTCACACTGCCTAACACCCTGAGTCAATATGATGACTATCACATCACTAGGTAAAAACAGCAGTGCAAAACATTTGTCATACATTCCTCCATACAAAACTCCTCCAACCAGCTCAATCCACTGTCAGTTCCCTAGTCTCATCAACCTCCATACCCTGCTTTATCACACACTCATTTGCCATATCTATCAGACATAGTCTGGATCGCACCAACAGTTTTTCACTACCACTGCAGTACTATATTGTATTGTTACGTCCCCATCCCACACTGCCACAGGCTCCAACAGCAGCAGTTCGGTATAGGAAGGACGTTGCCCAGTGAGTTGTTCTGCCTATGGTCAGCCTTTAGGTGTACAGTACACAAGATCTGCTCAGGCACTGTGAATAAACACTGGCATCTTAAGTTCACTGTCTTTATTTTCCAGATAATTACACTCAGTGCTTACCAACTTCACTTCACTGTTTTCACAAGTATTGGAGATAATCTTCACTAACTGCAATAACACTTAATGTCTGCCAACAACATTTCACTATCTTCACAAGTACCGAAGATATACAAACTGCACTGACACTGAACTACACTCAAACTGAAGTGAAAGCTGACTGAACTTGCTCTAGTCTCTTCCCCATCCTTATACTGAATAAGCTTCCTATATTCTAGAGTGTTCTACTACTACATACTTCTTGCGTATTCCTGAGAGAGCACAGTTACAACAGTTACCAACTCGGAGACATCCAAAACACGCCAGAGTTTTCATACACTGCATAACACTCTAAAATATTTGGCATACAAACTTAAATTACATAATTTAAAAATAATTACATAAATAAAAAATATTAGAGAAAAGGAGCACAAAAACTGATGTACAACTTACAAAATAACTACTGAACAATCACAAATAGCAGGCTAACTGGCAACTCTGACTCAAACAGATGTACCATCACTGTTATATGTCTGTGTATCTGTGTGTATCTATGCCCCCCCCCATTGCATAGGTGCCCCCACTAAAAATGCTGAGTTGGTTCGCGTTCTCACGCCCGGCTTGAGCAGAAGAGTTCAGTTCTGGGGCGTCACTAGAGAGGACTAGACTGTGGTGTAAGAGTGCGTAATAAACTCCTTAAATAACTACCAGAGTGCGGAGTTTCTCTCTCCAAAGGAGTTCTACTAACATTTGGTGGCAGTGGTGTCTCGAACCATTGTTTCTGACCACCTCCTACAGTGTTTAGTGACTCCAACAAATACTCGACACCCCGCACCTCACAGCCTCACCCCCTCGGTGCCTCTTGTGGTGTAATACTGGGTGTGCCTCTACGGGTGTACAACTTAACTCTCCAGTGCCATTCTATAAACCTTGTTCCTGGCCGACAGTGTCAACATCGCTGACCTAAGCACCTGTCTCACCTGTTCCCAACACCTGTTCCGTGCTCGCCATATAGTCTCCCTCCTCTCAAGGTGTCACCTCACCCCCGTCTGCCGTTCCTCCCCACCACCTCTGCACCTGCCCCATGAGGACACCTGCCCTCGCCCCTGCCCCTCACAGCCTCGACCCTCGGTGCCTCTCCTACCCAACATATGGTCTCCAAATGTGAATGCCTCGTATTCACGTACCATCTCCAAACCACCGAGCCAGCCTGCCTCCACTGAGCGTGATTGTAACTCTCTTTCAGCCAAGTCGTCTTCACTACCAGTCTCATCCACCACGAGCCGAATAGCACTCTTCACTGCAAGTCAACGACCTCCACCACATCATTCACAACACTTCTGTGTAACTATAGTTTATCCTCATCCACCCATTATTGACTTTCTATAGAGATTATCCCCTGGATTTTCTCTGCAGATTGCATATTGTATAAATATTCATCTCACCCCCCTCACTTCATACTCATCTTCGACTGTATTTATTCCTCATCTCACATTTCACCTTTTATTTATTAAATCCTGTATCCTGTCATCTTCATTCATTTCCACTTCCATTCTTATGGGACATTTTCTCATCTTCATATTGTAAATATACACCTATCCCTACTCATCTTTCATCATACATCACATCACCACACTACTTGTCATACTTTGGATACACGGAACTTACTCCCATCACTCACAGCCAACAAACAACAAATGATCACATATCACCCACCGTGGACAATACAGTGACTCATCTTCGTAGTGGCCGCTCCTACCCTTGACCCAGTACCGCCACACAAACTTCATTTCCCACCAAACCACATACTTCCAATCCAGATACTATCCATCCAGATACCTCATACTCTACCCCTGACTCTACACAGCATTCTTCTAACCCTGCTCCTTCCACTATTGTTCACTCTCCTGCCCCACTTCATCTCCCGTCTCACTTACACTTAACTACCACTACCTTCTCTCTCTCTCTCAATCCCCTACTTCAATCACTTCCACACTTCCAACCATGGCCCAAACAACCCCTTCTCCACAGTCTATCTATCTCGACGATGCCAATTGTCCCAAATTTACCAGCGAGGACTCGACTTGGTCAGTTTATGATTTCCTCAGAGAGGTAGAAACCGACATCCACAATCGGTGGATTACAGATGAAAACCTCAGTCTCTTATCTAATGGGTCAATTACACCAAGGCAAATCAGACATCGGAGCTGCGATCTGTGCAGGTCATTTCGATGGCATTAAAACTTTTGATGATTCCTGTAAGGAACTCATAACACTTTGTTGCCAGCATTCCAATGCTGCATCTCTCATTGGATTAACTAATATCCTCACTCAGATGGAGGAGGATTTGACAGTCCCAGCACAACATGCCAAACTACGCGAAGAGGCCGCTGCCATGAAGGCCACGAGTAGCGAGATGCGCCAATTATTTGTAGGAATAAAATGGGTAGAAGTACTAAATGGAGCTCCTGTGCTATCACTCAACAACTTTGCGGATTTACTAGGTTACCTGAGATTCCTCCATTGGCTTGATCCAAGACAAAGAGAAATAAAATACCCTTGGAGACAGGTTTCAATCCAGGAGATAAAATTGTTCAGGTTACTAAAACCATCCATGAAAGAACAGGTTCGAACCGCACGCGTCAGGCCACAAACCGCCCTTTGGTCTCCCAAGTCTGTCACACATCCACTCCACCAGACCAATACCATTCCCGTCCCGCCACACGAAGCTGACCTGCCCAGCATCGTTCTCCTACCTGGCATTGCTCACCAATCGCCGGTCGTGATCAATCTAGTGTCTGACAGAACAGACAATCCTCGGTTCTTTGCTGGCACTCTGATAATTCTGGACATCGAGAAACCAGTTGCAACTGTAAACACAGATGGCTTCACTCCCAAACTAGACAGTGTATGCCTTCCCGCTCGCGTCGTCCTACATGCAAGTATCATAAGACCAATACGACTCGCACTGCTGAGGAATGTCGTTACCTCAACCGTCGCCACTCGGGGGAAGCGCCGCGCCCGTATCGGACCAATATGACATAGCAACAGAACACCAACTCCCCATCCGCCATGTTGGGCCCATAACTTCCTCAGAACAAGTCATTCTAAGATGGAGTAATGACATACCAACATCGTTCTTCATGGACTCCAGATCTATATTAAACTTGATTTCTGATACCTCTTTAGATATCATTCAACGCCAATGCAAATAAGTCAGTTTCCTTGAGCCTATGTGGTGTAGAAGGCTCAGAGTTTAAGGTCAAGGGAAGAGTCACTTCAGAGGTACAACTAGACAGCGCCTTGCTCCCTTTCCCAGTAGAATTTCATGCTACTAACGAACTGAAATATCCAGCAGATGCCCTTGTTGGCTTACCCACCATGGCAAAACACTCCATTGCATTATTACCTGCCTGTAGTAATATAGACATTTCTGGGTTCCCAGTATACAGTATGGAATGTCCCCGTCCTGTACTTACAACAAACTCTTTCATTCAGTCCCCCCTGACTCTCGCCCTACCTAAAAGTACAGAACAAGACAATACATCATCATCATCATCTGAGAATAAAGAGTTAATTCCCTCACTGACTGAGAGCAAGGACATGAATTCCTCAACACCTGATGATACATCCTTTCAGCATTTAGAAAAGGCTTTTCCAAACTCCTCTAATGACAGCAATACAGCTGACTCAGACATGTCTCAGTTAACTTCCTCACAGAGTCTGACTGATGTTCTCCAACATGCAGAGACAAGGTGTGCAGTAACGAATACGTGCACAATTTTGTTACCGAATGAGTTCACCAAAGTCTCTGTTCATGTTGTAGGTGTGAAAGAAGGAGTGGATGTACTAACACTACCTGAGACGTGTTGTGTGAATGGCTTGAACTTATAAGTCTGAATGGTGCACAGTCTTAGAGGCCAGTCTATGCTATCTATACTTGCTCAATGTCACTAATGCTCCACTGAACTTAAAAGTGGTGTCAAGATCGGAGACTTCCTAGTATACCCAGCGGCCGTAGAGGTGTGCCAGGAATCCTCTATCCCTATTGTTCATACTGATGATGATAGTAAACCAACAGGTTTATGTGCCATTAACTCTACGGGATCTGCTCCGACTCGTTCACCTGACCTGCTCTCGAATCTGACTTGCAAGGGTTTTTCACAACATAAATCCCAACTGCTCGACCTTTTGCACATTTACAGAAATGTGGTAGCCTTACCCGAAGAGCCGATGGGCAGGACAGACCTTGTCAAACATCACGTAGAGCTAGTACCAGGAACTCAGCCGATTTACATACCAGCGTATCAGTTACCTCACAGCTTGAGAAAACAAACAGATCAGATGGTACAGAAAATGTTAGTTCAGGACATTATCAAACCCACCGTCAGTCCGTGGAATAGCCCTCTTTTCTTAGTCCCAAAGAAGGACGGCAACTTTAGACCAGTAGTGGACTACCGTAAGGTAAATTCCGTAACTGTTCCAGACTGTTTCCCATCCTCACAGATTTGCTAGAATCACTAGGTGAAAATAATGTAGTCTTTTCATCCCTCGACCTCCTCAGTGGTTACTGGCAGGTTGAAATGGAAGAATCCTCTCGCCCAATCACAGCCTTCAGCACCCCTTCCGGACATTTTCAGTTTAAGAGACTTCCTTTTGTTTTGAGGAATGCTCCTTCAGTATTCATGCGACTTATCCATTCGGTCTTCAGTGGCATGATGGGACACTCTCTTTTTGCTTACCCAGATGACATCATTGTTGTGAGTAAATCAATCCCTGACCATTTTGCCAAACTACAACAAGTATTTGAATGCCTACAGCTAGCAGGCCTGAAAATCAACCTCAGTAAATGTGACTTCCTGAGGCAGAAAATCAACTTTCTAGGACGTGTTGTCGATGCGGAAAGCATTCATACTCATGACGACAAAACTAAGGCGATCATCAATTTCCCAGAACCTACCACTACCGATGCTGTAAGGGGTTTCCTGGGCCTAAGTGGTTACTACTGTAGATTCATTAAAGACTAAGCAAAGATCGCCGCTCCTCTAACCCACTTACTAAAGAAGAATGTACCATTTGTATGGACTAACGATCAGTCACAGGCTTTCCAAGCACTAAAGACAGCTCTTGTAAATGCCCCTATGCACAGACACCTCAGGCGCAGGACTTGGTGCAGTTTTAATGCAACTCGATCAAGCACCAAGGAAGCGTGTAATAGCATATGCTAGTCGCCCCCTTACAACCGCTGAACGTAATTACAATGTCACCGATTTAGAAGCTTTGGCAGTAGTCTGGTCCTTGAAACATTTCAGAGACATAGTATATGGTTATCCAGTGCATACCCAAACAGACAACCTCCCTCTATGTGATTTGTTTAAGGGACACAACCTCACAGGTAGGTTAGCTAGATGGTCTATCACCATCCAGGACTTCAATCCCACTTTTCAGTGTGTCCCAGGAAAATAGACTGTAGTCGCAGACGCACTCTCACGTCATGTAGCAGCACGTGTCACATCCCTGCAGCCCAAGGTCACTGAAAGCACAACCCTAACATCAGAGGTCATTCAAAACTCTCAGCGCATAGATCCCGTATGGTCCAAAGTAGTTTATTTCCTAGAATCAGGAGATGCCTTGACCTTACCTACTCTACCAGTACCACTAGATGAGTTCATACTAGAAGATGATCTCTTGTACAAAAAAACATTCCTTACAGGGAAGGATTTGACCAACAGAGAAGTACACCAACTCGTTGTCTCTTCTGACCTAATATATGTGATCCTTCACACAGTTCATGATACACCTCACGCATCCCATCCAGGTAAAGACTGATGCTTGTGCCAAGCACGTCTCGAATACTATTGGCCAACCATGAGCCATGATATCAATGTGCACTGTGACTCTTGCATCTCATGCCACCTCCACAAAAGATCAACTGGGTTACCTGCACCTCTCTTACAATACCCAATCCACTCACAACCGTGGGAAACAGTCTCCATCGACCTTTTAAAACTCCCTCTTACGGAATCAGCCGCAGAGTATTTGTTTGTTGCAGTCGACCACTTCTCGCGCTACTCTGTCCTCGTGCCCCTCTCAGATAAGACCATGAAGAGTGTTGCACGCGCCTTTGTAGATCACGTAATTTGCCCATTCAGTACCCCACATACCATCCTTACTGACAACAGTACTGAGTTCAACAATAGTCTCCTGGATGAGATCTGTCGCTGCCTTAAAATTAATAAATGCAATGTCGTGCCTAACCATCCGGCTTCCAATGGCCTTGTAGAGTGCTACAATAGAAAAATATTAGAGTGCCTCAGACACCTAGGCTCCCATAGTTCGTCACGGGCTGACTGGATTCCCCAAGTGGCATCCTCAATCAATAGCTCCATCAACGCATCAATTGGCGAATCTCCCTTCTTTATCCTCTTTGGTTTTGACAAATACCTACCATACTCCCTGTTATCCTCAAAGCCAGACCCCATCTATAACATGGATGATTATGTCAAAGTAAATTTGGCCAACTTCCAAACAATCCATCAGTATGTAACATCCAATCTGGCTTCATCTCAGGAGGACGTGATGCAGCACCAACATAAATCTGCCTCTCCTATCACTATCAACGTCGGTGACCTAGTCTTTGCTCATTCCCATACGCGCACCTCTCAACTGGATGGCCAATTTACAGGTCCCCACCACATCCTCAATAAACAAGGTAACAAATTTCACATACAAGACCTATCCACTACAGACAACAAGTGGGTCCATGCTGACGATCTAAAGCGTGCACCACGAGGCCTAGTGTTGGAAAAGTCCCTTGCACAGCCTACTGCTACCCTTCCTACTCCACAAATCCCTCAATCTACCCCATCTCCACCTATCCATCAGTCTCCTTCATCTCCACCTACACCTACTCATTCATCAACCAATCAATATCGATCAAAACTGTGTTCCGACCGTCATCCGCTCCGGGAACTCTCCCATTAATTCTAACCTAATTTTCTATGAACGATGTTAACAGTCTACAGGCTGGCAGTGCTGACCCTCCTAGGGTCCGGGTTGTGTGAGGACGATCCCAGGGCCTTGGTCGGCTCTGGAAGCGAGGTAATGCTCATTGAAGATGTAGTCTCCCTGCTCTACAATCTTGCCCCCCTGGCCAACGTAGCCATCACCCTGCCTACCTATGCGCACCAGCTCCACGAAATCAAGACCCATCTCTCGGCCATCATGGGGAAACACAACCCAAATCATTATTTATATCATCTTTTCCTACCACTCTCCTGGCAGTTGCAATACATAACTGATAAATTCACTGAGCTCAATGACATTTTCCATTCAGACACCTGTAGATCGTTCTCGTGTGAAACAAGGTCTCTGTGACTTCGGAGGTGAGATTCTAAGTGGCTTGTTTGGCGTTGCTACAGCCCATGACCTTTCTGGCTTCAAATCTGATCTCGCTCACTTAGCTTCAACCCTAGAATCTCGACGCCGAGTCATCAAGGTCGAACACACTATGTTACAAAAGATTACAGCCCACCTAAATGAAATAACTTACACTCTGAACAACTTCACCGACATCTTAAAACAACACCTCTCAAATCTCAACATTACTTCTCAGTTCATCTATCTAAAACTCAACATGGATAATCTCCAACTAGCCACTGACTCTCTACTCTCTGCCTTGGTTCGTATCCTAGTCGATGCTATTAATGGATGTGTCACTGCAGACTTAGTACCTATCTCAGCTCTCTGTTCTGTATTAGAATGGGTTCACTCTAATCTACTCTCTCAAATACTGTACTACTATCCAGTTCTCGAGGCCACTCTTCTCACCAAATACGTCGTTGTCCATGTTCCTCTACATTCTGCCATCACCTTCAACCTTTTCCACATCATTCCCTTTCCATTCCGGTACAACAACTCCTTATTGCAAGTATCTGTTCCTTCAGAATATTTCCTCCTCTCCCATGATCATCTTACAGTTGCATTCCTTTCTTCCACAGACCTCCAGAAATGTTCCTCCCTCACCCCTACCTATCCTCTATGTGCTGCCCTCCTTGTCGCTATCTTCCCTAGCAGCGCTACACCCTGTGAGTCTGCTTTAGTTCGCAACCATTCCATATACTCAGCCTGTTCCGTTGTTCCAGCTCCTGAACTCCCAGTCCACTATGCTCACCTCAACCACGTCCAGTACTTGTTCTTTACTATTCCCATCTCTGTCACCATCATGTGTCCTGGTTCTTCGGTCCACTCCGTACCTGCTAGTGGTCTTTACAAAGCATCAGACTATTGTACCATCAAATCAGAGTCAGTCATCACTTACACCATTCACTATCACCAAGCAGTCCATAAACACTACTATGACATCTTCCAACCAAACGACATGCCTTCTAACCTGCCATCTGCTAACATTACCATCACCTCCCCCAATATGAATATGCTAACATTCCTCAACAACAGTGACTTCATTATGGATCAATTTTCTCTGGCCTTCAGCAGGTCATGGGTTCATCCGACAGTTGTGTTTCCACGTGGTTATCTCTTTCATAGGTTTTCCACTCATAAACTGTGCAGTGCACTGTTGTGTCAGGGAAATGGAACACAGACTGCAGGAAACCAGAATCGCAACAGGTATAGTACGACCTCCACAAGACATTGAAACTATCCGTACTTAGTGCCCTCACATTTAATGACTACCAATGCCAACTGATAAATAAACAAACTGTGGACAAAAATAGTACCACCAGCAAATGATGGCATTTCTGATACAGCAATGTGTGACATACAGAAGAAAAAAAAAAAAAGTGCAAATCATATAGAAAAGAGTTACAATTATTATATATATCTCAGAACCTTACTGGACACATACCCATTCTTTAATCCTTGTGTATCTTATATTTAACCTTATATTATATACAACTAAGAACCTTACTGGGCACATACCCATACATTAATCCTTGTGTATCTTATATTTAACCTGATATATTACTAAATTACATATTTAACCTTATATATTACTACATTACATATTTAACCCTATATATGTATGAGTGTGCTAAGGCTGCAGTGCGTGTGGATGGCAAACTGAGTGAATCTTTCCATTTGAAGGTTGGATTGAAACAAGGATGTGTCATGTCTCCATGGTTGTTCAATCTGTACATGGATGGGGTTATAAAAGAGATACAAGGTCAGGCAGTGGATGTTGGAGCGGCCCTAGTGAGAGAGGGCAGTGTTTGGAAACTCCCTGTACTGTTGTTTGCAGATGATACTGTGTTGTTGAGCGAGGACGAAGGGGAGCTGCAAGGCTTGGTAGATGAGTTTGGGAGAGTGTGTAAGAAACGGAAGCTAAAGATGAATGTAGGGGAGAGTAAAGTGATTGTTTTCGAGAGAAGTGAAGCCAGTGAATATACAGTGAGATTGGATGGGGAGGATATGGAGAATGTGAGTGAATTCAAGTACTTGGGCAGTGTGATGAGTAAGGATGGAAGTCTGGAGGGTGAAGTACTCGAAAGGGTGCAGCAGGGAAGGAAGGTTGCTGGTTCAATGAAAGCAGTGATAAGAAACAGGGAGGTGAGCATGGAAGTGAAAAAGTTGTTACATGACAATATTGTGATACCAACTCTGACATATCAAAGTGAAGCTTGGACCCTGTTGGAAGGACAGAAGTCAAGAGTGAGGGCAGTGGAAATGAGTTATTTGAGAGGAGCATGTGGAGTCACATGGAGAGACAGACTAACAAATGAGGAAGTGAAGGAGCGTTGTGATGTGGTTGTGGACGTGATGGGAAGCGTTAGGAGAAACACGTTAAGGTGGTTTGGGCATGTGGAGAGGATGGAGAGCGAAAGACTGATAAGGAGAGTGTATGTGAGTGAGGTGGAGGGGGCGAGAGGGAGGGGGAGGCCAAGGATGAGATGGAGGGATGGAGTGGAGAAGTATATGAGAGAGGGAGGTGTGAGTTGGAAGCGTGGTAGTGAAATGGCGGGGGACAGAGCGACATGGAGGCGATCTGGTCGTGGCCACCCCGTGCGGGAATGAGGCGTCTGGCAGTAGATAGATAAGATTCCTAGATTACATCCCCTTCACATGGCCATGACCTCCCTCCACCCCTATATCATACTCCCTCCTTGTACAAACACCCCACCTGCTTAACTAGTATGAACAAACCCCCATAAAACTCCTTTCTAGTGTCAGGAGACACCATCTCAGCTACCCGGGGGAGTATTGTACCATCCCCATTACCCCATTATATGTCTGTGTATCTGTGTGTATCTATGCCCCCCCCCCCACTGCATATGTGCCCCACTAAAAATGCTGAGTTGGTTCGCATTCTCATGCCCGGCTTGAGCAGAAGAGTTCAGTTCTGAGGTGTCACTCGAGAGGACTAGACAGTGTTGTAAGAGTGCATAATAAACTCCTGAAATAACTACCAGAGCACGGAGTTTCTCTCTCCAAAGGAGTTCTACTAACACAGAAGCACGGAATTACGAGAAACATCAGGAATTCTCTGGCACTACCTAACTGGCAAATCCTGCTTCTCAACACTACCCCCTCCCTAGTCATTTTGTCATCCTGACAAAACTACACAATATATACAAACATAGTCTTTATGCAAACTAAACATTTAATTATTCATTTCAATCATTCATTCATTCATTATCCAATTCTATGTTGCCCCACACAAAGTAATCCTTCAACTTATCAGGTCTTCTCCTATGCTGCTTCCAACGATGTCCCTGCTCCTCCACACAGTCCACTCCTCCTAGAATGTCTTGGTCCTCTTCCTGATGCACTTGGGAAACTGTCACCATCCTCTTGTACTTCAGCTCCTTGGTCCTCCCCAACATCCTCGGCTGTGGAAGAGCACGATTCCTCGGAGACGTCCCAACTGTACTGTCCTGGCCCATGGTACTACCACACACAGTTCACGTGTACCACTTTTGCGCGAGACTTGATAGGCAGTCCGACACAGCATAAGGCCCGTCCCACAGGCTCTGCAGCTTCTGTCACTGTCCTTCTTCCGCTGAGGATTGTATAACCAAACTTGGTCACCATCCTTGAAGTTCACCTCACTTGCCTTGGCATCATATTTGCACTTCATTACCTCTCCTTACAACTTAAGGGCTCCTTGCACTTGATGATGTAACTCAGCCAGCCTTTCCTGAAGATGCTTCACATAGCTGGAGGTGTCTGTTGAGAAACTCTTCACCAGGTGGTCTTCCCATTAACAAGTCAATGGGTAAATGTAACTCATGGCCCAACATCAGTTTTGCAGGGGCATAGCCGGTAAACTCAAGGGATGTAGACCGATATGCCATCAACAACACAGGTAATTTCTGGTCCCAATCCGTTTGTCCCTCTATGCAGTACTTGGCCAGTTCTTGTCCCTGCGTCCAGTTGAATTTCTCCACCTTCCCATATCACTATGGTCTTACTGGGTTCATCCTGGTCTTCTTGATCCCCAGTAACTTGCAGCACTCATGGAACACAGCAAGCTCAGAGTTTCTACCCTGGTCTGAATGTAGCTCTTGAGGCATCCCAAAATGACAAAAAAACTGGTTAACCAACACCTGAGCAACAGTTGCAGCCTCATGATCAGGAATGGCATAGGTTTCTGGCCACTTTGTGAAGAAGTCCATGGCGACACATATATACCAGTTTCCTCTTTCAGTGAGTGGCAGAGGTCCAGCAATGTCCACCGCAACTCTTTGCATCGGTGCACCCACTTGGTGCAGCTGAAGAGAGGTGCAACCACGTCTCTTGGGTCCCTTCTTGGTACAACACACATCACAGGCCCGATGCCACCCTTCAACATCCTGATGCATGCCAGTCCAGTAGAACCTCTGTCACAGCCGACTTAGAGTTTTCTTCACTCCCAGGTGTCCACTAGTGATCTGCTTATGAGACTCATCCAAGATCCCAGACCTTATTTTCTTCGGAACCACCAGTTGCCAGTACTTGCTGAGGCCATCGGGTGTCTCCCACTGACGCTCCAGTAGTCCACTGTTCAAACAAAGAAGGTTCCGTTGACTCCAGTAGCTCTTAGTCAGACAGCTGATTCACCTGGAAACCTCTTCCCAAGATGGTCGAACTGTACTCCACTGCAGCGACTCTAGCAATAGTTGTAAATCTGCATCCTCCATCTGCATCCTCCATCTGCATCCTCTTCAGGTCATCTTCAGCTGACATTGGCCCTGTCACCACAGTATGGCTGCATTTCTTGCTATGAACTTCTTTTTTACTAAACTGCCGGCACTCTGGGTCACAAGGCCAACAACTCAGGCTGTCAGCATTAATATGTACCTACCCAGGATGGTGCTGCACCTCATAGCTGTGCTGGTCCAGCTTCCCGAGCCAGCGTGCCAGTTGTCCATCCAGATTCTTTAATGCCTTCAGCCACTTCATTGCTGCATGGTCTGTCCTGATGATTAAGTAGGATCCATACAAGTAGGGATCGGAGAAATCAAAGCTCTTCATCACTGCCAAGAGCTCCTTACGGGTCACACAGTAGTTCCGCTCCAGTGGGATGAGCTTCTTTTTGTAATACGCCACCACATACTCTTTTTCATCCCTCTTCTGCAACAGTACTCCACCAATACCACAGTCACTAGTGTCACAGTCCAGGATGAATGGCTGACTTTGATCTGGGTATTGCAACACTTGAGAGCTTGTCAATGAATTCTTGAGTTCATCAAAGGCCTTCTGAGTCACTGCTGCCCACACAAATCTCTGCCTCTTCCCCAACAACTTGTGCAGAGCTGCAGCTATCACTGCAAATTCCTTGACAAAATGCCGATAGTACTGTAGGTACACAAACACAGGAAACTCCATAGCTTCTTCATACAAATTGGAATTGGCCAATTTTCCACGCTGCCACCTTCTCTGGATCAGTACGGACGCTGCCCTCGCCTACGATGTTAGCCAGGTACTTCACTTCCTTCTGGAACAGGTAGCACTTCTTGGGGTTCAGCTTGAGGTGTGCTGCTCGGATCCTGTTCAATACACCCGACAGCCTCTCCAATTCCGGATCAAAAGTCCGTCCAAACACAATTACACAGTCCAGATAGATGACAGCTGTCTGCCAGTGCAGGCCTTCCAGTACACGATCCTTGAGATGCTCAAAAGTAGCTGGGACATTGCATTTGCCAAATGGCATCACTTTCAACTGCCACAAACCCCGTCTGTATGAAAAGGCTGTTTTCTCCTTGTCCTTCTCTGCAACCTTGACCTGGTGCTATCCTGCTTTCATATCTAGGGTGCAGAACCACTTGGCACCTGACAGAGCATCCAGCATTTCATCAGTCCTTGGCAAGGGGTATGCATCCTTCACCGTCACTTCATTCAGGGCTCAATAATCCACAAAGCACCTTACGAAGCCATCCTTCTTCCTTTCAAGAACCACTGCTGATGCCCAAGGACTGCTGGACTTTTCTATTGCTCTTTGACTTTGGAGATTCTCCATCACCTTCTCTATTTCTTGCAACTGAGCTGACCTCATCCTCCGCTCTGGCTGTTTAATCGGGTGGTGATTCCCGGTGTCTATACAATGCTCCATCAGAATAGTGCACTCCAGGTCTAGGTATCTGGTGGAAAAGACACCAGCAAACTTCATCAGCAGCTGCCTCAGCTGCAGTACTTGTGAGTCATCCAGGCATTGGCAACTCCTTGGAAATAGGTCTTGTAAGTGACCTGACAGATACCCACCTTCTTTGACTACACTTCTTTTACAGGCCTTCCTCTGATGCCACCAAGGGTCCACCACCTGGTGCAGTCACACAATTTTTCCCTCGTTCATCTTCTTTGGCTCAGTGGAGAAATTGGCTACCACAACCGGCACTTCACTTGCACCTGTTTCCACCAAACTTCTCCTCACCATCACTCCGGCCTTCATTTTGTACTGCACATCAGGCTCCACCATCCCTAGACAGCTGTCAAAATAGCCACTCACCTTGCACTGGAGCAACAGTTCTGATCTTGGGGGTATAACTGTAGTGCGAAGCACCCTCACATCACCATCAGAACTGGTATGTCTCACTGCTGAAACAGGAACTGACTTTCCTCATACCTTCAGCTTCATTGAGCAGAAATCCAGCTCACATCCCATGGACATCAGATAGTCTAGACCAAGAAGGCAAAGATCCTCCGTCTAGGCTACACAGACTGGAAGCGTGACCTCTTGCCCTGCCACTTCAATTGACATCCAAGGCTCCCTTCAGTTCTGCGCAGTGCCCAGTTACACCATGCAATTGTTCTGATGACTCAGGCACATATTGATGATGTAACACATCAGGCCTCAAAAAAGTCTGCTCTGAGGCTGAATCAATCATCAGGGAACACTTCTTTGGCTTCTTGGGAAAAACCGGCTGATGGTTGCACCTTAACACCAACCTCCACTAGTTTTCTGCTTCTTTCTGGTCTTCTGCAGCCTTCTTATCCTCCTTTTTCTTCCTTGGACACTCAGAGCTGAAGTGTCCCACCTCACTACATGTCCAACACACTTTTGTTACAATTGCAGATTTCCTGGCATTGCTCTGTTCTTGCTCCTTCTTCCATTTGTAACAATCGTCCTTCTTGTGTCCGGCTTCCCACAGAACCAGCAACCTCCTCCGGTCTTCTCCTGTTCCCTCTTCTACTTGTAGCAGTCCTCTTTCCTATGCCCTGGCTTTTCACAGAACCGGCAACTTCCTTCAAATTTTCCCACTTCACGCACCTGCCCCTTTCCTGCCTTGAATCCTGCACTGTGACCTGCCTGAACAGTGGACGTACTGGACCTGATGTAAGACTCAAATTCTAGAGCCCTGGCAAGTGCTTCTTGCATGCTTCTGGGTTGTGCCTGCTTCACTTGCACCTTCAACTCTGCACAATCAAGAGCATCGATGAACTGGTCGCTCAGAAGATTAGCCAACAAGTTAGGTGCTGCTCCAGGGTACGCCTTGTATGCCATACTCTCCAGGTCATGAGCACGCTGCTGTCGGGATTCACCTTAAGACAGTACACGGGTTCAGAATCTTGCTCAGTACACTTTAGTCTGGTAAATGGTCCCATATCTGCCCTCCAGCACTTTTTTTTTTTTTTTAATGCAAGGAAGAAGGAACCAAAGGCCACAGGCCTACATACTGTTCCTTCCAAGAAAAAGCAAAAACAATACAAAAGAGAGCCAAATTCAAGATCCGTTCATTTCGAGATGCCTGGACACACTGCGTTTGAAAGACTGGAGATCATAGGAAGTAGGAAATACAGACAGGGGAAGACAGTTCCAGAGTTGACCAGTTGCATAAATGAAGGACTGGGAGTAACGGTTAACTCTTGCATTAGAGAGTTGGACAGAAAAGAGATGAGAGTTTCTTGCTAGACGGGTACTACGTGCCCATCGTAGAGGTGGAGGGATGCAAGCAGACAGTTCAGAGGAACAGTGACCGTTGAAGTAGCGACAGAAGAGAGATAAAGATGCAACAGTGCGGCGAAGAGACAAAGGTTAAAGGGAATCAGTAAGAAGAGGAGAGTTAATGAGACGAAAAGCCTTTGACTCCACCCTATTGAGAAGAGCTGCATGTGGGGAGCCTCCCCACACATGAAAGTTGTACTCCATACATGGGTGAATAAAACCCGTGTACAAGGTCAACAACTGTGCAGGGGTAAAGAAAGTTTGGAATCGGCTTAGCACACCTAATCTCTTGAAAGCAGATTTCACAAGAGATGTAATACAGTAAGACCTCACTATAACGGACTAATTGGGGCTCAGGCCAGTCCGAAATATGCGATTTTCCGATAAAAGCGACATCCGGACTTACCCCTGCTAATCCGGACTTTTTCCGATATATCAGACATTAGTCCGGATTGCATCGGTAGTTTTCACCACCATTGCAGTATTGTACTGTGTTTTACCTTCACTACATTAATCAAATGGTATAATAATACTGTACTGTGCACTGAAAAACATGTCTTTTACTTGTCTCATTGTGGTGAACATAGCTGAAGTTGTCAGGCAGTCCGGACTGATTCTGGCTATATCGGACTTTTTCTGATATATAGGAGTTTAGTCCGGTAGCTCCTCGAGTCCGATAAAAGCGAATTCCGGTCTACTGAAGTCCGTTATATCGAGGTTTTACTGTATGTTCTTTCCAAGACAAATCACGAGAGAATGAAACCCTGAGCATGTTCAAGGATGATGCAGGACAGAACTGGACATTATTAAACATTAGTGAGTAATCCTGAGGAAGATTTTGTCAGGCTGATAAGTGTAAGAACTGAGTTTTTGATGCATTAAAAATAACGAGATTATTTTTACCCCAATCAGAGGTACGAGCCAAGTCAGACATTAGGTGTACCATAGCCTCATCCCTTTTTTGTTGAAGTAATTGCTGAGATTGACGCTGCGGAAACCGAATGGAAAGGTGAAGTGTGGAATCATCAGCATATGAGTGGATAGGGTTAGATGTACAGCTTAGGTCATTGATGAATAAAAGGAAGAGACTTGGTGATAGGACAGAGCCCTGAGGAACACCACTGTTGATAGGTCTAGGAGAAGAATGATGGCCGTCTACAACAGTGGCTATTGAACGACCAGAAAGGAAGCTAGAGATGAAGGCACAAATAGAAGGATAGAAACCATAGGAGGGCAGTTTGGAAATTAAAGATTTATGCCAGACTCCATCAAAAGCTAGGGACTGATAACTGTTCCTCTCCTTCACTGTTATCTGGCCCAGAATTTCCACTGCGGCACACTTGAGGCTAGTAGCAAGTTGTACTGCCCTCTGCCTATCATCCCAACCATTCTGATCAGCAAGTAATTCAAATTGCACATGGTAGGCTTCCCAAGATACTCTACCATCAAATTCCTGAGGTTTCTTTTTAATTGTAACCCCATTACAGCCAAGCACTTCACTGGTTTGCGGCCTAAAAACTGGGGCATCATAATTAAGTCCAAGACTTAAAACTTCTGCATGCTGATTATTCAACCCTGTAATGCTACCTTTAGATGTTTGGGATATGTCACGATTCAAAATACACTATCCATTCTTTTCATATGCTCCCTGTACACTAACCTGAGGCTCAGCAGTGCAATATTGCTCTAGAGCCTCAATTTTCTCGCTAATTATCTTCACGTGGTCGACTGCATGCTTCAACTGGTTATCTACATGCTGTCTGCACTCCATCACAATTCCCTCACTAATTGTCTTCAACTGGTCATCTACATGCTGTTTGCACTCCATCACATTAATGCTTACCTTATACTTCTGCTGGCATAGCTCAGCATACACTTCCTCATTCAGTTATTCCTGTTCTTCCTTCATTTCCCCCATGAAAGCACCTAGCTGTCCTTGCATCCTCAGTTGTAATTCCCTCTGTTGCTCCTGTAATGCCCCTTGAAGCTGTTCCCTCTGTGCTTGCAATTGTCGACTGATTTCTTCATTTTGTGCCTGTAATTGTCCTTTGAGTTCTTTCTGTCCTTCATTCTGTGCCTGCAATTGATCTTTGAGTTCTTTCTGTCCTTCATTCTGTGCCTGTAATTGTTCTTTGAGTTCTTTCTGTCCTTCATTCTGTGCCTTTAATTGTTCGTTGAGTTCTTTCTGTCCTTCAGTCTCTGCCTTTAATTGTCCTTCGAGTTCTTTCTGTCCTTCATTCTGTGCCTGTGATTGTTCTTTGAGTTCTTTCTGTCCTTCATTCTGTGCCTTTAATTGTTCTTTGAGTTCTTTCTGTCCTTCATTCTGTGCCTGTAATTGTTCTCTGAGTTCTTTCTGTCCTTCATTCTGTGCTTGTAGTTGTACACTTTGTGCCTGCAATAGCTTCATAATTGCAACCGGCAATGCCTCCTCTTGCCTTGCTTGGTCACGTGACTGTACACCTTGTAGAAGGTTAGACACACTACAGCACTTAATGATCCCACTCCTGATACCACTGTTACATCCCCATCTCACACTGCCACAGGAAGGACATTGCCCAGTGAGTAGTTCTTAACCCCAGCCTTTCGGTGTACAGTACACAAGATCAGCCCAGGCGTCATAAATAAACACTGGCTTCTTAAGTTCTATCTATCTATCTATTGCCAGACGCCTCAACCCCGCACGGGATGGCCACAAACAAATCACCTCCATGTCACTCTGTCCCCTGCCATTTCACTACCACGCTC
>JAGKTI010014222.1:0-21950 GCA_018397915.1 Birgus latro
ATCTTTTTTCCTCGTTACTGGAGGTAAACATGAACAATGGCCAGAATGACACGTTAAAGTCAAGAAATAGAAAGGATGAAAGATCGTATAAGTACACACACACACACACACACACACACACACACACACACAAATACCATAATACAGCATTTACATGTCCATGCCACCGTTTTCGTTCTATCAATGTTTACTGTTATAAATTATAAATCACATAACCTCTTCAGTAAACCATATTATTATAATACTATACTGTTAAAAATATTGGTGTCATTAATGTTATAAGCAACGTTACTGTATAATCAGAAACTACCCGTAAAATGTGTATTTTCATCAGCAAAGTTGCTTGCTTTAGCAATAAACCGATTATATTAGTGTTGCTCGTATTACAGCGAAACCAAGACTCAACCACTCAAGGAGAAAAGAAGAAAGTTCCTAAATGCGAAAGAAAACCACAATGGTGAAGTTGAGAGAATAAAACCCGAGCTGATAAAGTGTGCAAGTCAAAAGGGTGAGGATAAAGGCTCTCAAACTAGGTAACCCGATACTGGCAGAAGGGTGGACAGGGAGGTAAGGAGGAACGAGTCTGACCTGTATTATAGGTGGCATGGGGAGTTTCGTGGCACCCCTTACCGATTTATCTAGTATATAACACCTCAGCTTCATTACACTTCTTCCTGAGCAATTAGATGGGATATGACGCGTTGGCCTCGTAACACTTCTTAAGCGATTTATTTAGCGTAAGACACCTTAACACTGCCCTGTGCGTCTTTTATTTTAATATCGATAACGCTTGCATCTGAAGTGTAATGTGCCGAGAAAAAGATTCGCTAAACAAGAGGTAAATTAATAAAAAAAACAAGAGACTACTGAAGTGAAATATGCAGAATAAATCGCCAAGGAATAGACGTAACGAGGATAATGAAGTGAAATATGCATAATAAATCGCCAAGGAAGAGATGTAAGGAAGAAGATACTGACGTGAAATATGCAGACTAAATCGCCAAGGAGAATACGTTACTCAATCTTCAAAGGCACTGATAATCGAACCGTCTGTCTGCCATGCCGCCTCCACCAGCTTCAATCACCCCTGCACTCAGACGGTGATTGGGTAGTGAAGGGCTGCCACATGCGGGCTCTTTCATCATCAAGTGGTGGACGCTAAATTGCCGTCTGACCCAAGAGCAAAGGATTAGGTGTTATTACAGGACCTGGGTGTTTTGGGTCCCTGATATCCTCTTTATTATGACATTATTGAAAAACATTAAGTTTGTTTTCAATGTGTTTGTGATTATGCTCAGTCAACAACAACAACAAATAATAATAATGATAACTTGAAGACTCACACACAGCATACATCGGCCAAAGCCAATGAGAATTATGATTTACTGCTGTAATTCCTCTTTCCTACCAGCTGAATACTTTTACGCTATCACAGCCACTCAACTCGACGGTCTTGGTCTACCCTGTTACACATCAGGCACTCGTATCTGCATCCTCCTCAAAATATAACCAACCTTCCTTGACCAACTGCTCACCTATCCACCAGATATCACTGAAATCCGACAACTTTTTGAGATACTTTGCACAAAAACGGACTGAGACATGGGTCAATACATACAGTAACCGCCGTCCAACTTCACTGGGGGAGGCCATACTACTACTACTGACAATCATCATCATCCAAACATCCTTCCCGCCTATGAACGGGTAGGGAAACAACAAAAACAGCAACAACAATAATAATAATAATACCGAACCAGTGTCCAGATTTTTCTCAATATTCCTCTCCTATGAACGTTTTTCCGGTATTAGGATATAAGGACATTGTGGCTCCAGGGAGAACCAGGAAGATTCACTCCTTTAATCCGCATCATATAATCAAACTATTACCTTTTTTTTTTTTTTTTTTTTTTAATCTTAGGACGTCTAGAAGTGACGGGGTTACTGAGGGCTACATATAACCCTTCCAGTCCGAAAAAACCGCCTAAATTCGTGTGGGACGGCAAGAACAAAATGGAATATTGGTGGTAGTCGGGGAAATGATTACACAGTTTGACAATATGGGGCACACGACGGAGGGGGAGACCAAGGATGAGATGGAGGGATGGAATGGAGAATGTATGTGGGAAGGGGGGGGGGGGGGAACATTAGGAACACTTTCTGGCTTGCATTTTCGTCCGTCAGGGAAGCTCCCTAACACCTCTTCCTTAGCTACTTATTTTCGGATATGGCTGGTTAATAGCCTTTTGTATGTTTTTATGCAAAGTGTAGTGATAATTAGGTTTTATGTAACACAGAAGAGGGCTGTAAGACGTAATATACAAAGCAATTCGCCAAGGAAAGGGTGTTAGGGAGCTTCCTAAAAAAAAAATACGGGCCTCTCACAGGGGGAATAACCCGCTGCCACCCACGTATGGATACTGGTGTGGAGGGCTTTCGGTGTCCAGTGTGAGATACTTTGTTTAAGTCTCCCGATAAAGAAACGTTATGTATTTTTCATATTCTTAATTTACGGAGTCACTGAAATATATAATCCTTCGGTATTCTGTGCACTTAAATTATACACAAGCGTCTATATCAGTATAACTTCATTCTTCAGATTATCTATACTATTGTCTTGGGTCGCCTGGGTAGGTATTAAGACAGACAGACAGATAAACAGATAGATAAAGACAGATAGAAACAGAAAGATAGAGATGTTGTGTGTGTGAGAGAGAGAGAGAGAGAGAGGGGGGGGAGGGAGGGGGATGTACTGGAGTAATGTTACTGTGAGCTGGACTGGCAACCTTGGCCCACTGGCTCTCTCTAATTACCTCCCCCCCTTCTCTCTCTCTCTCTCTCTCTCTCTCTCGCAACATGATAGGTATGCGATAAAAAAGTTGGTTAACTGACAAAATTAGTCATTAACCCTCACTCACTCCTCTTTCTTTCTCTCTCTCTCTCTCTTTAACACAATGGATCTTTCAAACGAACAATCTCCCTCTTTTATATCTGATCTCTCTCTCTCTCTCTGTTTTCACATTTATTTTTCTTTAGTTGTGATCAATACTTTTTTTCATATTTTTTAGACTCTCTCTCTCTCTCTCTCTCTCCTTTTTCACATTCCTTGTCCCCTCCACTCCCCCTCTGTCCATCTGTAACTATTTATCTATCAATCAATCTGGCTGCCTGTCTACCTGTCAGTCAGTCTGACTGTGTATATGTCACACACACACTTTTACTTAGGCTACTAACCAAAGCACAACAAAAACCTAAAACTTTTGCATCATCCCCTCATGAAAGTTTAATTCTCTCTAAACACCACACAAAACTGCAATAAGACAGTAAAACACAAGTCCATTATTCTCCCCAAGGTTATTTACAAGTATTTCAGGTTTTACTGCAAGAAATTCTGGTGTTTTTTTTCCCCCTGGGCTGCTGATTGTGATATAATACTGGACCGCTGTAAATTGCACTGCTCTGTGTGTGTGTGTGTGTGAGAGAGTGAACATAAGCGTGTGAAAAGGGGAGTGAACGATTGTAGGGGTGCGTCAAGTGGGTATGTACGGTTGTAGAAGTGAAGAAACCTGTAAAATGTGAGTGGAGGGAATGAAAAAGTGGTTGTGAGAGAAAGTGAATCAGTTGTGGGGTAAGTGAGGGGGTCACTTAACAGACTCTGAGATCATGCAACACTTTTCTAATTTATTCAGCGCATAACACATCAATATTCAACTGCATGTTATTAACGAAAATAATGTCAAAATTAATATGACATAGATTACATACCAGAGAATGTCAAGATGCTATAGGCAAGGTAAATTAGAAACAGGTGCTATGAAGACTCCTATTAGGAAGAGGTGTACTAGAAAGACTCCCATGGTACTTAAAACAGCCATAACAGTGATTATGGGTGTGACAGAGTGTGACGGCGAGTGGTGTGGGAGTGAGGGAGTGTGGGGGTGAGTGCTGTAGGAGTGAGATGAGTGTGAGGGTGAGTGTAGGAGTGAAGGAGTGTGGTGGCGAGTGATGTGGGAGCAAGGAAGTGTGGCAGTGAGTGGTATGGGAGTGAGGGAGTGTGGTGGTGAGTGGTGAAGGAGCATGGGGATGAGTGGTGTGGGAGTATGGAAGTGTGGGGATAAGTAGTGTAGGAGTGAGGGAGTGTGGCAATGAGCAGTGTGGGAGGAAGGTGTGTGGGTGAGGCAGCAGCAACAAGAGACAGGTAAAGTATTAAGTTCACCTGGTCCCTCCTGTTCTATCTCCCACGCTCTCTTTCATAACACTTCACACTCATTGCTGTGCTCTTCACTCCCTTTTTATTTAACTGATCCTACCAACTGATGATTGTAGTCAGCTCTGGCCCTTCAATGAGGTATTATACTATTTATCAGCATTTTACGTTTGCTATCTTCAAGTTTTACTCAACTTTGGAATAATGTTTAGCAATGAAGGGGTTAAGGAAAGCTCTATTCAACCCCTTCAGTCAAGTAGCAAAACTGTCTGGTACTAACAACATAACATAAAAATTATGTCAACTAGCCAGAGGAGTTAAGAAAAGACTTTTGTATTTAGGAGCTGGAAAAACAGTGCTCTCCAAATACTGTACTCTACTGAAGTTCATTAATTCAGTTACCTCATTTTAATTTTTTCTATTCCTGTCAAGTAATTTTACTTTAGGGGAGACCAGCTTTAGTTAAACAATCTCCATTACACCTCTCAATATGTTAATGTCTTATTTACTGTACAGTATTTTGTATGTGATAACACCAGACAATTACAGTGTTTAGATTGGGCGAGGCCACTCCTAGTTAAACTATCTCCATTACACCCATCAATACAATGACAGCTTCTTGTAGTTTGTTACTGTTACTGCCAGATTATTTTATTCCGTTTACAAAAAGGCCCTTGTAGTTTAACGATCTCCATTACATTGCAGTATAATTATGTATTATTTATCTTACTATTTGACTGCTGCTATATTATCTTATTCAGCTTATGATCTTTATCTTCCATGTTTTCCCACTTTGATAACTGACTTTTCACACCCAAGAGGTTAACCTCAATAATCCTTTCACAATCCTGGGAACTCTCCTAACCTGAATAAAATCATCTGGTAACAGCAAGAAGAAACTGAAATTATCTGACTTGAGTGGGATAAGATGCATGCAAATCCTTTCATTTCTGAGGGCTATGCAAGGAACACATGTGAATAATGTGAATACAGCATTATCCCTTTCAGTGTGATAACCATACTGCATTTATTTCATTCTTACTAACTCAAAATGATTTTATTCAACATAGTTAAGCTCTATGCAGTTCATGAGTCAACCCTTAAACCTCTTGGAACAATATACCAAATCTATTTTCCCCAGTGATTTTCCTTTCTGCTGGGAAACCATCTGATGTCTGAGGGACAACTTTACAGAACACATTCAACAATGAGGCAGAGAAGCCATACATGCTTTACTCTTCAACACAGACTTCACAAAACTGTCCTACACTTCCAAGACCTCTGTGTTAGCCCTTCACTCCAGACAATTCCAAAGCCCAATATAATCATGTCACCAGGTAGAGTGAATGAACTGGCAGTGAAGGGATCACTATTTCCAACTACTTCAGTTCCAGATGCCCTTCTTAATGCCAGCACCAAGAAAACACCCAGATTAATTTATTTATGCCACTATAGCATTAATTTATTCTGATGATGGAGCAATCTTTTTAGTGAAGTGGCTAATGATGGCTAAATATAATCCCTTGAGTTTGAAAAGCCAATCCTAAGCTGAATAAAATCATATGAAAAAAATAGCAAGAATAAAATAAAAATGACACTCTGGCTGAAGTTGTAAAGAAAAGGGTTGCTTACCCTTGCAAATCATAGTACTGTACTTTACCTCAGTCCTTTGATTCCTCACTTTGGCTGGGTCCTCATCCATGTCACAACACTATGATCCCTGAATTATACTTCTGTCACTATAACTCAGTGGAGATTTCTGTCCTCTTGTATACTAATTCATGCAGATTAACAGCAGTATGAGACAAGACCATGACTACATCCTCTCCACAGTACTTCTCGGTGACTAGCACTGTTTTCTACTGTTAATCACTTGTTACATACCAGCATTCAAGAAAGGGAGATGGCAGTTTCAGGTGATGTTAAAGTGAACAGCATAAATCATGCTTCCCATAGCAAGCTTTGGAACTGTTCTTTCTCTTCTGTGAACGTAAAATTTTCTTCTTACATCAAATGGTCAGTCTCAAGCATGTCTTTGAAATCTGTTTGCCATGATTCATCCCTTCAGTACAAGAATACCCTTTGTATTCTGTCCTTCCACTAAATGATTTTATTCAACTTGGGGGAGAACTCCCATTGTGAAGTGTCAGAAAAATAAAGTCCAATAGTTCATTCATTACAATAAAGATATATTTTTTCTATTTTATTCTTGCTACTGTCAAGCAATTTTATTCAATGTATCAAAGGCCTCTGGGAGTGAAATGGTTAAGCAGAGCAGGGTACTTGTCACATACAAGGTGATAACAGTACTGATTCTACTATTGTACAGCATCATTTAACCTGCCAACTGTCAAGTGTTATCTTCGGGTTATGTAATGTATTAATATGATGGGAGGGGCATGTTGATTAGATACTATATCATCTGTAACTCAACTAAAATTTCACAGGTGGCAGAGAGATTTTGACAGATTTCATTTACGTTTGTGGATATTGCAAAAGTATGTGTTATTTTTCAGGTACTGAGACCATACTTATAATACCAGATACAAGTTGCCGGAGATAAATTGCTTCAAGCAGATATTGATAAAGGATGATAATGTAATATTTACTAGTAAAAAAAGTAGATGGGAACACCCACCATTCACTCACTCAACTTAGTCACTTTGGGTGACTGTACACTGGGACAAACCAAACTGCTTTCTTGTCATACATGAGTATACCCTCCCTGACTATCCTTGGACTGAAGTTTTTCCTACATCATGTGGAGAAAATGAAAGGTGATCTATGAATGAGAATGTGAAGAATAAACCACCAAAAGTTAGACCCAGGATGATTTGGTATGAGATCATACAAAACTACCTCAGAATCCTCAGGAGTAAGGGAATGAACAGAGGTGCTGTCACAGACTATGTTGCAAAGACAGCTGCCATCAGGTGAAAATGGCTGACACATGCAGACATATACAAAACCATTAAAAACAAAACAAAATTGCTGAATGTTAGGAAAGAATATACAATCTGATTCAAAGCAGTACCCAAGCTGCCCATTGCCCACCCAGTACTGTTGTCCTGTACACCAGAACAAATAACTCTTACTCACTGTAACCTTACCAATACTGTACTAATGTAACATTCTCCTCCTCTTCCTAACCATCATCGACATCAAAAACCATCATCCTGATATCTTTCTCCCGCTCTTACATCATCACCACCATCACTGTCATCATCAAGCTGTCCACTTCCTCCCACTCCATCAGCATCATCATAATCAATCCAACTTCTTTTTCCCACTTCTACATCTATTTCATCATCATCATCATCATTATCTTGACCAATTTTTTCACACCACAGAATGGGGTGAGGTAGAATCCACAAACAACCAAACAGGTGAAGTACTGTACATCAAGTTTATGTGAACATGACCATGGTACTTACCTGATTTCAGAGCAAACACAAAAATATGTCATCATAAAACCATACAGCAAGTTCTTGTTCTAGGTAGCCTTTTTAAGTGTTCTCTTTCACTATCAGATTCATAACAAACTAAATAAAAGTGCCTACTTAACTTTAATAGCTACTTACAGTGCTGATCTGCCACCTTCCTCCAGTTTACAATACCAATTATGTGAGATGTGATATTTTGGAAAACATCCCTGACAAATAAGAATGACTTCCTGTACAAAGCATACAAATCACAAGCCATAGACTAACAAAATGAAAACTGCAAATGAAGTTCATTCAAATATGGTATGCAATTTGAAACTAAACAAATATAAATTGCTTTCAAACCCAATGTATACTACTGCAAAGTGTACTGAATGTGACAGGCAGAAGAAGCAGGGCAGGATGTGTATTATGTACAGTATTCCAATTATGGAATGGGTTTAACATGAATCTTAAACAAGCTATGTGAGCCAATGATCGAATGACATACTACTGAAGTATAAAATGCTGTTCAAATTATATGGTGTACCTAATGAATCAAGAATCAGAGTACTCACCGAAACCTCTTGCTCATACGAATACTTCTCGGACAGGATCTGATCTTTTTCTCTTTGGATCTTGTCTTTGTTGGCACGTTCATGTCTCAGTTCCTCTTGTACTCCTAACATATCTTGGTCAAACCTGCATCAGACAAAATTCTGGTTAGTAACGCATTTAGTGTTCATTAGAGATGGGGCACACAAAACACTGGACGTTATTTAGAGCACAATACTGTACTGGTATATCTAATCCATAAAAAACTCAACAATGACCTAATTCAACTACATCTGCAAAAATTTTCAATTAATATTACCCCTGTATTTATTGTTTACCTCTCTTCCAACCACTTACTTTTATCTGTGTAATCTATTTCATATCCTCCAATCCTTTATACTTTTCACTTGGCCAGACAAACTTCTAGTGCATCTCATAATATTTTCTGTCACCCACTTCATCAACACATGAACTACAACAGTCATAAATTCATTTAACTTCTTACATTATGAATGTTCCTGAATTATGTATACATGTGGTTACTTATCACTGATATAAGGAAGATACAGACATGCAAAAGCTGTGTTTAATGAAGCTTAGTTATGAAATACAACAGATTGTCAAGTTTGGTGTTCAATTAACCGCACAGTTCACCATAATATGGGGTGGCCATAAACAAACTGCCTCCATGTCACCCTGTCCCCTGCCATTTTGCTGCCCTCCCCCCAGCTTACACCCCACTCTCTCATATACTATCAATTTTGTTTATGTTCACTGCTAAAACCTGCATAATAAGATTATCAGTGTTATCACTGTCAATTATTTGAATGTATGCTTTGTGGAGAAGTGAAGGACAAGCCTCTAGGCTGTCCCATGGTGAGCTACTGACAAAGATATAAATGTTTAATCAGTACCATGAGAAGTGCAATTAGGAACACTGTACAAAACAGATCAATAATCATTTTCTGAAAAATGAAAATTAATCTGAAAAATGTAAGTAATAATGCATGTGGTCTTCCTCCCTGCAACAACCTGCAATTTTATCATCATCATCATCCCAGCCCATATTCCTACCTAAAGATGGGGTAACACAAATAACTAAACAGTGAAACTGAAGGACTTACTTTCTCTGCTTTTTCTCCAGGAGGTTATTTCGTGAAGTTTGCTCCTCTAGTAAGATCTTTAAGTCATTCATCTCAGCCTGGAGGCGTTGGGACTTGCGCTTCATCTGAGCAACAACCTGGCGCTGTTCCTCCACTTCTTCATAGGCATCAGCAGCCTAGAACCAAAGAAAAATAATACATTAGTGCAAGTTGATATATATATACTGTATGTCCTTATTATGTCACTTTTTTTACTTTTTTTCCCCCAATGAGTCCACAATAAATTACAGAAAAATTGACTCCAGTGCTAATGTTCCACTGTTACCTACAAAGCAGATTTGCTGGCTACTTCCATTTTACTCTACCAGTTATAATGAAAAGGTTGATTCTCCAAAACACATCCCTCACATATCACCAGGAGTTGTACATTCTTACTGTATATTACTGTGCACTACATACAGCCCAATATTATCCATAGTGAAGTTTACCATTGAAAATAAAATACAGTAAATGGTGTTAGTCCTCGTTCTCTCTAGGATATCTCGTATGAATAAAGTTCCCAACAACCCTATCCTTTCACATTTCTCCGGTTTCTTCGATCATGTTTTTTTTTCTCTCTACATTCTTTTTCTCTCCTAAACAATCTTTCATTCTCTTTTATCATCTAGTAAAGGCCTTTGTGTGCACAAAATTTTAATAAACTTTCAAAAATAATAATTTTACTGCATCATCTTCATCATTATCACCATCATCTAAAACCCTATTCCCACCTAAAAAGAGAAGGTAGGGTAAGATCCAGTAACAAAGAAAGAGCAAGCATACAGATGAAAGAACAATCAAACATGCCTAGTAAAATGGGCAACACAATCATTTACATTTCTACAAATTTCTATCACTTCCATGCGGTATTCTTCATCTGGTCTACTACAGTACTGTACTCCATAGATATATATATACATACAGTCTGGGATATAAGTTCTCCTACTATTCTACAATGTCTACTTCAAACTAAGGGACTGTACATCACTTTCCTCCCTGATGCATCGTATCAAAAGAAAATCATCTATGGATGGAGAAAATTACTAAGCCTCTCTCAAGAATACTTGCTGGCAGGGGAAAGTGATAAACAAGGAAAGTGAAATATTAGGTGAATTTTTGCCCCTGACTGTATTCTCAGCTCTCCTTGGAATGAAAATTTTCATACTTGCTCCTGTTACTAACACTATTTGTCATGTATTTTCATCATTTACTTTAGCCCACTGTTCACCTCAATCATTTCAAAGTAAACAAATATGTGCATGGTGTGAAGATCAATGAACCTCTGTCACCAGTATAACTGTAGTACTGTACTGGACTACCAGATTCACAAATTTTCGTAACTGCTATTACACATGCAGCACTGAATTGATGAGCCTTTGCCAAATTTAGTTTTGCAAATGGCACACTGTTTCCATTTTATAAATGCAGGATCCAGCTCTACAAAATCAACAGTTTCAATTAACAGTTCAGTGCGCATCAATGAGCCCTACTGATACTTCTGCATTAAAAAAAGCTGATCAAGCCCATCTGTTTTATTCTATAACTTATATAGTGAACATCCAGCCTCACCTTTTTCTCAAGCTGTTTCTTGAGAAGAAGGAGGTGGTCATAGTCATCCTCTTGCTGCTGTTTGAGTTGCTTCTTAAGCAGCTCCATCTCCCTCAGGCACCACTGGTACTTGCGGCGATAGAGGGAGGCGTCGTGTTCATCGTCATCATCATCGTCGTGGGCGTCACCATTTAGTACTTCTGATTTCAGCACCTGACGCTCCTCCTCTAGCCGACCATTGGCTGTAGTCATGGCTCGCACATTGTCCTGTAAGTCAATGGAAACAATTATATTATCACTCTACCACTGACACTGGAAGGTACAAGCATGAGAGTGAAAAGTGACTACAAGCCTGATAACTTTTTTTATTTTTTTTTTTATTTTTTTTTTATGTGTCCGACTCTGGGCATAGGCCTCACAGCCCGCTATCAAGGCCCAGTCGTCCTCCTACAATCTACATGTCACCACTTCGGCGCTTAACACCCACCGTCCATATTGAATACATGCTAGGGCTGTCTCATACAGGACTGGTGTATTGGTATTAGCGGGGTCATTTTTACGACTTGCCACACAATCTCCACATTCAGGCAGTAAACATTCAGTCACAAGATTTTGTTTCCATTGCTTATCTCCAGTCCCTCTGAATTAGCAGACTGAAAATCACAGGCAAGGTGCTGTTTCTACAGAGCTTCCAATGGGATCCAGTGCCCCCTTGTAGTTGACAGTGCCTCACCAGGGTTGGACTTGGGACCTTCCCATGGTGGGGTGTAGTCACATGCAAACAGAATCAATGTCCGAGTTGATATTCTCACACTGTAACACATATTATAACACATATGAAAATTCATCTTTTCCCCAAGGTTTCCAGGAAACTGTCGGGAAGTACCGTACTGTAATTACCGTGGCTGGTTTTGGCACTTGGTTTAGCATCCAGTTCAGAGATAACATCAGCTGAATCATGGCCAACCTCAATATGAAGACTCCTTAAGAGGATGTATGGCAACATCTGACTGAGGGACTGACTGTATCAGAAGCCTTATGATTATCCATTTCATCCAAGAGGCCATTCCGAAACCAAATGAAAGTATTGTCATTTTCACCATCATCATGCTGATCCTCTTTCTTACTTAAAGATGGGGGTGAAGCAAGATCCAGAAACAAGGAATGAGAAAGTAAAAAGTTGTCTCAAGATGGGTAAAATAAAATACAAAAATAATCACAGCCAGAAGATGTTAATTTATGTAGTTACTAAACCTTTCAGCACCAAAGTGCATTTTCAAGTCAAATACTCAACAGGGCAATGTCAGTAACTTTACACCTAGAAAAGGAGAAGTAAAAAGGCTAGTTGTAGTCAGATTTGTTGAAATGAGATGCATGCTTTTGGCTCTTAGATGTGGAGACATGAATTATATCTTTCTCTATTTATAGCCAGACACCTTAATCCGGTAAGGTGTGGCCACAAACAAACTGCCTCCATGTTATGCGTCCCCTAGCATTTTCCAGCCCTCCCCCCCAGCTCACCCCCAACCCTCTCTCATATACCTCTCCACTCCATCCCTTCATAAAGTTAACACAAAAACATTCATTTACAACATCAGAGCAATGTAGATGCAAACCATGAGCATCTTTATAAAAGTATATATCAGTATTTCAGCAAACTTAATTTGAAATACAATAATATTACCATAATTAAAACAACTTTCTGTGAGAAATACTTGCATGGCAAACTACACAATGACCATAACACAACTTTATCAAGGGAAACAATATTGCCTGTGACATGCTGAACACCCTTCAAACCTAATCACCATCATATTTATCTTAGCTCAATTTTCAAATCTGAAATAGGGAAACCTAAGGAAAAGGCTCTTGAATTTCCTTAGGACAATAATCAGGGGAGAAAGGAAACCCCAGGTACCATCACAAACAAAAGTTCATTGACAATCCCCAACCTGAACTGCATCCTGCCTTTCACACTTCTTATCCCTCCCTGAGAGTCACGCAAGTATCCTTTGTCTTACACTCTTTCACTGAGTGCTTCATACTGGCAGCACAACACAATATTTCATGAAAGCCCTTTCATTGCTACATTGGTTGAAAAGTGTTGGTGAATTTTTGATCATGATAATACAGTACATCTCATTCCCTCCTACAACATAAATGCTAAGTTGTGAGGTTATCACATGGCTACTGTGTGCAGATACACACATTACAGAGGAGGTGGGGGGAGGATTCCAACCCTCCACTCTCACTCTTTTCAACAGTCTTTCATGCCACATAAGGAAAACAATGGAATTCTCTCCTATCTCTTGGGATAGAGAAATCTGAAGGTTGAATCATACAGCAGAAATACTGTACTCTGTATGTCCTGTCCAGTGTGACCCTCAAAAATTGTCAACACTGTTCCAGTGATGATATTACCTGCAGCCGCTCAACCTCCTTCTCCAGCTTCATTCTCTCAGCCTGCTCAGCCTCCAGCCTCTCCCCAGCCAGGTGTGCCGTGTTGTGCTCCTCGGACAGGTCTGCTGTCACCTCTGCCAGCTATAAACATAATAAATTTGCATATGCATTTGAAGCTAAATGAAGACTTAGTCATACACAACATATGCAGATGAGGTTACAAGCCGAGAAGCCTACAGTATAAAAGTCATATGTGTTCTTTACAGCAAAAGCTAGTGACAGCAATATTGACCATACCCAGTGAACATTCTACTTCACATATAACACAGGTAGATTTTACTCTCAAAGCTGATCTCAACAACTGAGTTACCATTAGAACATTAATTATACCACAATATGGCCACAGCCAGTATGTTAGCAATGACTCAGCAGGAATTATGATATTCTTCAACTACCGGTATCTTATGAACATTCTTATGGTGAAGATATTAGCAACTCAAGTTAATCAAAAATTAACCCTTGCACCCTGGGGGAATGTAGATGTGCACACTTATCGCCTATTTTTATCCACTTTCTTCCTCTTTGCTAAATACTAAGGCTCTCCTGTTATCTAGCTTATTGTTGGCTGGGCAACTGATGAATGGTATGGATGACTTGCACTGTCTCTTGCTATGTCCCAGAGACCCCCTGGACTCTGGAATCCCTTATTTTTTGCTGCAGGGTGACTAAAAATTATTACTGTAATCTACCTGGAAATGAAAGAATTATGTTCTCAGCATTTTACAATACCCCTTCCATTAAAGAGAGAAAAGTAGTTTAAGCTAAGCAAAAATCACAAATCCACCTGGGGTGCATGGGTTTAACAATGATGTGTGGTAATCACTACATGGGTAAACTTCATCTTGGAGAAGTACTGGTAGGCAGTAGTCAAGCTATAGTTAAGCTGGTTATTGATCTTGAAAATTCACACAAAAATAATGTAATAAAAGTAACTGCTGAAAAATAAACGGATTAATTTATATGTAAAAGGCTCAGGATCAGAGACTCAACCACTTCTAGACCCTAAATTATACTCAAAATTAGTGAATATAATTGAGAAAAGCATATTATTGGAAGGCCAGAAGGCATGGGCTTGGCAACCCATCCTAATTTTCAATACCACTTACGGAACACGCCATCTCACTTGCTATGAGCCCAATCTTCGCCTCTACTACTTCCTGCGCTGACTGCAAAAAATAAAAAGATGAAACCTTGTGCAGAATATTAACCAAAATGTTCAGAGAACTGAATCTAAGTACTGTGCACTTATAAAACTATATAACAATACCAAGAGACATCACACATTATTGCCACTACAAGGCACAGATGGGGAAAAAGAGCCTAATCTGTATATCACCTCTTTTACTTCTCACCTCCCTGTTGGCTAATATGCAAATAAATGGTATTCTCTGATATGATGCATACAGGAGGAAAGTAACAGATGTTCTGTAACTGTGAAGTAAACGGTGAAATAGTAGGCAAACTTTTGACCCTAACTGTAAACAATAATTAAAAATCAAATAACAGAAGGTGTAGGGTAGGTTACAAATCAGATCACAATTTACTAGGACACTTTAAACATCACAATAAACACAGAAAGGATGCAAGGAATCAGGCAGCATTACACAAACACAATTACATTCTAAGGTGGAGTTGAATCACGTGGGGTGGACACACAAGGGCCCATATTCTCATAGGTTTAGGATAATTTCTAACATCTCTTCTTTAAAGAATTATCCCATACTCTAAGCATCTCTTCCTCAACAATTTATTCGGCACACTACCCATTAATATCCTCCTGCATGTTGTAATGCAAACTATGTTGATATTAAAACAATATAAATAGCATAAATGAAAATGCTGAAATGTAATATGCAAAATTAATAAGGAAGAGATGCAACAAAGCCTACTATGTCTGCTAGAACCTACTCTGCATAATACATTTCACTGTTCTCTTGTATGTTGTGTATATATGTCTTTAACAGCATCACAGACTGCATACAATTCACACAAGGAAATATCCATGAGCCATGTGCAGAAGCACACTAGTATGGAAGAGATGCTAGAAAACCTCCTAACCTCTGGAGAATAAGGCCCAGGGACCAGGGGGATCCATGGGGGAAAAGTAGACCTACTTTCTCAAGGGCAGCTGAAGACAAAGACCTGGTATAGGAGCGCCTCAGAGACTTGTCAGAGCGAGACCTACGGAGAAGGCGATCTGTCTCTGAGAGAAGGGCTTCTGTCTGAGCCACCAGGCACTTGTTGGATGGGGATCTTTCAGGTCCCTCCAGTGGCGTGCGGGAGCGTGACCTGCGTTCCCTCTCACCAGGAACGTCTGGGAGTGGCATTAGGGTATCCAGCTGTGAAGGGTCTATGGCATCCTCAAACACCTCCTCTTCATCCTCTCCAGTACTGGTGGTTCTTCGTTGGGCCAGGGCAAGTCTGGCTGGGGACACTGATGCTCTGCCTGCCCTCCCAGTTTCAAGGAATGTTGATGCTTCCCTTGCCAGGGCCCTTACCTCTGATTCAAGCTGTGGAAGCACTGTTGAAGTCCTCAGGATTACTTCATTAATCTTTTGTCTTATTTCACAGGTTTCTCTGGAAAATCCCCGTGTTGATGTTGTATCAAATGTTGGAAGTGTTGATGCTGTTGCTTCTGTAATACTCGTACGTGACTCTGTTTTCTTTAAATCATTTGGAACTGGTGAAGATATAAAATGTTCCTTTGGCCTTACTGATGCATCTCCACTGCACATTTCATCAAAGACTGTCTTTCTCTTTTCAACTTCTGCTGTAACAGCCTGGTGATCTACAAGTTCAGCAGGCTTTGTTTTGTCACTTAAAACTTCAGAACTAGCAACCTGATTTTCCCCACTGATTAGAAAAGGTGATGCCATTGCTAAAGTCTCATTTTTGCTACTTCTCATATCAGTTACTTCAGCCCTTGATGTGGTAATATCACCACAATTTATGTTTCCATCTAATGAAGATTTTTCACTGTTAACTCTGAGAATACTGCTTGAACTAGCAATACTTTTATTACTGAATAGTCTAGGACTGCTATTAACCCTTGCTAAGGCTTGCTCACTGATTGCTTTGGGGGTACTTTTTTCAACCCCTGGTGTAGTAATGTCAGCTGACTTAATGTTTCCATCTTTGGCAGATTTTTCACTGCTTACCTCTAGGGCAATGTTTAAATCTGCAGAAATATTCTCACTGGTTATTTTTAAAGTATTATCTGTCTTCACTGAAGTTTGATCATTTGTTAGTTTAGCTTTTAAATCTGCTGAAACATTCTCCTTGACTACCTGTGACACATTGACAATGCTTGCCTTGGTGTTAGCTTCCTTATCAACTGCTGGTGAATTAACAACTCTTTTTGATTCTTTGGCATCGTCTCCAGTACCCGTCGGTTTGAACTCTGAAATTTTGATCTTGTCTGCTGGGGTGCCTGCAGAAATAGGTATCACAGGATCTTTATTAACAGCAGCAGGAGCTGTATTATTAGAATCTTTATTAACAGCAGCAATAGTTGTATTATCAGATGTCTCTGATTTTCCCTCATGGATCTCTGTTTCAATGCTTGCCATTCTGGCCACCTTGGGTGGTTCTTTTACATCTTTTCCATTAGCCTCTTTTTCTTTAGCTGATTTAGTGACAACAATCTTCACTGCTTCTGCTTTACTGGCCTCCAACTGCTTGGACTCTTCTTCACAGACACTGTTAGGTAATGAATCCTTGGCTTTTAAACTGGTGGAGTCTGTTTTATGGGAATCAGAGGACTTTGCTGCATCAGATTCCTTTTCGACACTCTCAGTTTTTGCTCCTTCAACTTTTTCAGTCTTTGATTTACCTCCACTAGAGCTTTCAGAAGGAATATCATTAGATTTTATCGAACTGCCAGAAACTGCTTTTTCTAGCTTTTTCTTGGCTGATGGAGAATCTGTAGTTTTTCCACATGATGCGGTCGTGGTGGGTATATCAGGGGCGGGAGTGGTCTTGGGTTTTATTTTCTTCTTCTTTACTTTAGTTTTTCCTTCACTCGTTGACACATCACTGTCAGGTAAACTGGCATCCCCATTGACAAGTGGTGTGGAGTCTTCTTTCATACTATCCTGGCTGCTAGTTGGCTGCTTTTTCTTCTCTTCCTTCTGTTCCACTTCCATATTATCTCCACTCTTTTTTAAATCAGTCTTTTCTGATAAAACCTTTTTACTGTTTTCATTGTCACTCTTTTTTATTTCTTTTTCTTTTTGTGCTACATCAATAGGTTTGTTACAGCATTCTGACTTTACTTCAGCTGTCTTTTTAGTATTCACACTTTCTAACTTGTCCCCTGTCTTTCCTTCGGTTTTCTTTGTGGCACTGGCATTTTCAGACTTGTCTTCAGCTTCTTTGGTTTTCTTTGTGGCAATGTCACTTTCTGACTTATCTTCTGTCTTTTCTTCAGATTTCTTTGTGGTACTTTCACTTTCTGACTTATCCTCATCATCTTTCTTACTTGTCCCTGGTTTCCTGAATTTTGCAACATTGCCAAATTTAGCCATGCTGATTCCAGCAATGTTGGGGACTTTTGGTTCTGGTGCCTTTCTCTCAGGGGAAAATGGGCCACTGTAAGGAGACTTTAGTTTATTTACATCTAGCTTGGGTGCCACAGGGCTTCCACCTTCAAATTTGCTGGCAAGACCAGTGATTTTGCCAACCTTGGGAGCTTTGGTTTTCCCCTTGTCACTGTTTTGTTGTGTGTCATCAGCTTCAAACTTGTTCAAGACTGAGGCCAACTTTCCACTCTTGCTCCTCTTGGCTCCTGATTTCTGTGAAACATCAGGAGACATGGCTCTTGAGGCATCACTGGCCACTGAGCTGCAGCAACTGCCTCTTTCACTGTTCCCATCACCACTGCCTTCCTTACTCTGTGATTCTTTTTCACTACCTTCCTTGCTTTTGGACTGTTTTTCACTGCCTTCCTTGCTTTGTGATTCCTTTCTCCTCTTGCTCTTCACACTCTCTTCACTGTTGTCACCAGTCTCTTTACTCTCATCATGAACACCATTGCATATCTTTTGATCACTGGTGATCTCACTGTTGCCTTTCTTAGAATCACAATTCTGAACATTATCTGTGGGTTTCTGTTCTTTACATTTTTTGCTATCCTTGCTCTTACTATTTGGTCTGGCTTTATCAGCTTCATCAATGTTACCATTAATCACTTGCTCACTCTTTTTAATGGCAATATTATTTTTTGTTACAAGACTTGATTTATTTTCTTCTGAACTATAATCCTTTGGTTTTTCCAATTTTTCAGGCAATTCATCATCTACAAAACCATTCATCAATTTTTCACCCTCACCACTTGGCATATTCATTTCTCCCCTTCCTGAGGAAGCTTTAGTCATCAACTGTTTATCTGCTTCAGCGTTACCAAATCTACTTGTCTTGAGATCCTTACTGCCATCTGGCCCTCTGATCTGTAGCTTCACTTTTCCCTCCTCTGGGGTGTCTTGTTTCACTGCTGCTGCACCATCTGTTGAGGCAATCTCCAGCTTACCCTTTACAACAACTGGAGTCTTCTTCATGTCTTTTACTGTGGGTTTGTCAGGAATTGGACTCCCAGGACGTACTTTTCGACTAGCAGAGGCTGTGTCCGTTACTTTACTTCCGGAATTATTTAGTGCTCCTGATGCTTGTGATTTTAGGGCTGTGCTGCCTGATGCTTTACTGGTCAGAGATGATGTGTTGTCCTTCTTGTCTGAATAGTTCGATGATGCAGAAGTCTGGTGAGAATTTGAGGCAGCAGGGTCTATTACATTGCCATTAGCTACATTAACAAGGTCTTTCCTTTTATCAAGTTCTTTTGTTCCATCAGAAGCCAGGGCAGATGCAGATGAAAGTGTAGTGGAACTATGGTCTAATCCTTCTTCAGATTCGTTGAGGACCACCGACTGAGGACGGCTGGAGGAGAAGGGTGGCTGAGGAGCAGGGTACTTCTTGAAGGAAGGGGCACGGCGAGCCTTTGGGGTGTCCTTCGCTGCTAAACTGTCCACTTTCTTCAGAGAGGCTTTGTCAGCATCATCTGCCAAATTGTCTAATGGAGCAGCAACTAAGCCTTTCCTAGAGGAGGATGAATCAATACCTGTACCAGTCTTATCCACAATGGAGGATGACTCCTTGACAGTACTATCCTTCTTATGAGACTGTTTCTCAGACTGCTCTGACTGTTGCTCTTTTGACACTGACAGACTCTTGACAGATGCATTATCCTCATGCTTTAGTGTTGGTTGTGTCTCAGGCGGGTTCTTGGAAGTAGGGGGCTGAGGAGCTTGGTACTTTTTGTGAGAGATGCCAACTCTGTCACCAGGCTGGGATGTTGTGCCAGATAAACCTCCTGTTGCCCCTGGCTGTGTTGAGGTGTTTGCTGCCTGTGCTAGTTTGGTGACAGCTGATGTGGTGTGTTTGGTAGTGTTGGTTATTGCTGCATTAGTTCCAGACTGCTTTGATATTGTGGTGTTAATTCCTGCTTGCTTGGTTGCAGTTTCATTGGCTTCTTTATGCTTTGCTGCTGCTGTGTTAGTTTCTAGCTGTTTTGTTGCTGCTGGTGTTGCTTGTGCCAATGTGTTACCCATCTTTCCAGCTGCCAGTCTTTTGTTCACTGCAGGCAAACTCTGGCTGTGGGTGGGTGGTAGGTGGGGGGCTGGAGGGGGCTGGGAGGCAGGGCTGGGTTTGGGTGGTGGTGGTTGGGTGGTGGGACTGGGTTTGGGGGAGGAGGGCTGGGGAGGAGGTCGCAGCCCTGGTAAGGCCACAACATCGAAGTATTCGTCGTCACTGTCTGAACTCAAGTCATCCAGCTGTGGGTGGGGTGGAGGTCAGTCAGATGGGGATCCTAACACTAAGGTAAACTCTTTCATGGCGCTCCAGAAACTGCAAGATACTCTGAGACTTTAATGAAAATTACATGAAGTGCAAATGAGAGAAGTTACAGTTCATACATTTCAGTAACTACAGTACAGTACAGTACAGTCCAATTCAGATGAAAGTGACTTTAATAGATGCCAGAGAGCAACAGAAAATAACAAGACAATGAAAAGAGAAATATTTCAATAATACAGTAATTATGGTACATTACAAGAAATAAGCAAATTATTAGTAATTACCTAGTACTTCAACACACACATGTGCATGTAATAATTAAGATGCAAAACCATACAAAGACTGTTAAAGATTTGTAAGACATCATCAAACACACTATTCAATATCCACTTCCAACACTGCATGCTGAACACTACAATTAATTGTACTATTCAGCTAAATATAATAATGTATTATAACATTTCTTTTCTGAAGAGTAAGATGAGAAAATAAAGCCCTTCACTGTGGTGATGCCTTCCATATCTAACTCTTGCTACTGCCATGTGTTTTCCAGGTAATGGGAAACCTTTCAAGAAAAAAGCTTTGAGGATTTTGTTACCCCTTCACTACTAGATGTCTTTCCTGTGCCAAACAGAATCATCTGGAGATAGCTTGAACTAATTAGCAAAGGCAGTCCCATAATGAAGGCATCAAGGATTACTAGGATTTTATTAATTCCATATAGATGTTTGGGGATTTAAGTGGTGTACACTACAATCTACCTATTTATATATTACTCAACACTGCATCCACTGGGTAGCCCTAACAAAAGTATCACCAGGCATTTGTGTTCCTATTTGGTCATGACTTCACCTTCTACAACAAACCCTCCTTCCTATAAACTACACTACAAATTACCCTCTGCTACAGAACTGAAGGTAAATGTTCTAGAATTAGTTATCCAGAACATGATTAACTGGAATGTTTAATAGGCATTATTTATCAGTACAACAGAGGTATAGCCACTCCTGTACCAAAACACTACAGATTTCCATAAGACTACGATGATGGTCAGTTTCATCCATGAACTGTAACAACTGCTAATTTTCTTTTACACCTTCTTTTCCAATAAACAATTTTCATTTCACTCACATTATCATAAAAACTTATAATCAGTACAGTACTGTATATACAACTGACAGAAAATAATATGCTGTGGTAAAAATGTGGGTGTGTGAATATCCAGAGGTGAAGTAATGTGTAATACCTCAAGAACAGTTCTACGTGGAATATCACAGTATAGACACTGAATATGGTTACTGGAAACTGACTACATGCATGGATCAATGCACGCCACTAGAACATTCCATCATGCACGAGTATACAGACACATACACCACGTCAGGATTGTACACATACATAACTAATACCCCACTTTCTGCCGAATGGGTTCATAGTTCATCAATTATTTGTGAGGATGAAGAGAGAAGATGAGTTGGTTCTGACCATGAGAACTAAGGTGCAACATAATACAACTTGGCTACAGAAAAACCAGAGTATGATGGGAGAGAGAGAGAGAGACTGATAAATCAAGTAGCCTATACAGTATATATATACTGTATATAACGGACTTCAGTAGACCGGAATTCGCTTTTATTGGACTCGAGGAGCTACCGGACTAAACTCCTACATATTGGAAAAAGTCCAATAAAGCCAGAAAGCAGTCCGGACTGCCTGACAACTTCAGCTATGTTCACCACAATAAGACAAGTAAAAGACATGTTTTTCAGT
>JAGKTI010014223.1:0-21950 GCA_018397915.1 Birgus latro
GGGCCATGTTTAGTCACCTGCTGCATGATATGAAGCCAATGGGTTGTTGTATTCCCGTCACGGTTCTAAACTACTGTATATGAAATCTGGATCTACCTTAATTTCTTCTGCCTGAGACAATCAGTAAGGTTTTCAAAGGTTTCATTCTGTGTGCTAAACATTTTCCAAACACTTGCAGTAACATTTCAACAACTATATAGAATTTAATTCTGACACCTCTGACGAAGGACAAAGTACTGAGAGACAGCATGTTGTTGTTATCTAACCCCAGTCTCACCAGCTGAGCAGGTAAGCAGCTGCTTCTATGGGGCCATCCTACAGGCACAGCCAAGTACATACACACTGTAGGGAACTGAAGCCTCCTTGTGGTAGACAGTGCCTCACCAGGGTCCTTCCCCACACTGAGATGCATGGAAATATATGGAGATCTGGCATCTGGGTGGATGCCATAACTGTAGCTCCACTCAGGGTGCTCAGCAGTGCCATGTGCAGGTTCCTCATCTACACCTGAGAGACAGGTACTGAGAATGCACAGCAGTCATTAACCAGTTTTGGAACACTAATACAGTATGAAAAAGTTTTTAGCCTGAGTTAGAAGGCTGGTATTATATGATGGAGAAATAACATTTTGACATTCTAGATCTCCTAGTAAGGTGGGTAGTTGTATTACCCTGGTGGCACTATTATGATGACATACAATATTTATTTTCATGCAAATACTGTACAGTATAATCCCAATTATCCGGTTACCTGGCTACCGGAATGATCAGACAAACAGGAAGATACACAGACTGGCACTTTCATTGGCCACCTCAGCACCGGTTAGTCATGTGAGACTGGATGAAGTTGGGGGGATGTGAAGTGAAAGCATTTCCGGTCAAGGTTGTTTCCTAGTTAATCCCCTTTCCAGCCCTCCTCCCCCCCTTCCCCCCCCTCTAATTTAGTCACCCTACATACTTCCACAAATAACCAGTTAGCTTTCCGTCGCCAGTCAATAAACAAGCACGTTGTGCTGTCGTGTGTTGTCGTGGCCTGATTAGTGATTTGTACTCTGAAGCCTAAAGTGCAAACAGATCTTAACACATTGCAGTCACCTTGAAACAAAACCTGGAGAAATGCAAGCCCTGATAATGGTGAACATTGTAAGACACTGATAACAAAATTTAATGTTGGAAATTCCACGAGTTATGATACGAAATCCCAGGGACCATGTTTTTTTTTTCTTTTTTTTTGGTGAAAAGCAAGATGAATAATTCCACTGAAAAAAGGTATATGTACTCTTCATTGGCCGAAAATGTGTGGTACCAATGCAGTTTTCTACCTAACCAACCGACTCTCCCACAAGCATCCAGCATCTTACAGTGCAAGTCCATTCTGTTAAATATTATTCATTTTATTCATAAAAACATGGAAAAATAAGCTATAGAAATAAATAATGAGCATTTATTGGTGAAATGATGATTTGGGAAGAAGTGTTCTATAGTAATCACACACTCACATGACTGCACCCCTCACTCGCCACCTGGCTGTTTTGCAAATAAAACAGTAAATACAAAGGGATTGCAAGTACAGTAATTTTGTCAAATAAAACAAATGGTTCATTTCTATTAGCTAAAGTTTATCTTTTCTTCCAATGCAAATGCATTCTAAGATTGTCATCTTAGAATGCATTTGCATTGTCATCAAATGTGTTTTAAGATGTTATCTTAGAATCCATATGCACTGGCATCAAATGTATTATAAGATTGTATCATCTTAGAATGGATTTGCACTGGCATTGTCATCAAATGTATTCCAAAATTATCATCTTAGAAAGCATTTGCTTTGTCATCAAATGTGTTCTAAGATGACATCATCTTAAATCACATTTGTGTTGGCATCATGTGTTTTAAGACAGTCATCTTAGAAGCCATTTGCAGTCATCCAATGTGTTGTAAGATGATGTCATCTTAGAATGCATATGCACTGTCACCAAATGTTTTAAAATGATGTCATATTTGAATGCATTTGCACTGGCACTGTCATCAAATGCATTCTAAGATGATGTCAACTTAGAATACATTTGCATTGGCCGAGAAGAAAAACTCTAGCTGATAGAAATTAAGCATTTATTATAGGCTCTTTGACAAAATTACTGTCTTTTGCTTTGTATTTATTGTATCATTTGCAGAACAGCTGAGCGGCGAGTGAGGGATGGTCACATGGTGACAGCGGTCAAGTGAGGAATAAATGGGTAGGCCACGGCACGTATACACAACTGTGAGCAAGGAAGTCATGATAAATGTACTGTAGAAGAATTCTTTCCAAATCATCTGTTCAACAATAAATGATCAAGATTTATTTTTCTGTTTGATGAATAAAATACTGTGTAATGAACAATATTTAACAAAACAGACTTACCATGTGCACTTTGCACTACCACAAGACTCTGCAACCAAGTGTGTTACGTCAATGGGAGTGTGTTTCAGGTTGTTTCAATGGAAAAATGTTAGGGTGGCCATGGACACCAGCGGTATTGTATATACAGTAATCACTCTATTGTCCGGACGCCCAATATCCGGACACCCCATTGTCCGGATATCGTTGGCTTGGGTGTTCGGAACCCAAAAATGCCAAAAAAAATGCAAAAAAGAGAGAAAAAATTCGATTTTTTAAAAACCCGTAAGTTTGTATTTGGTGCGCCGTACCAAACAGCTGTGTTTACGCGTGCTTCTCCCACACCCCAGGCTCCCCTTCCCCTCCCCAGTTCCCTTTCAACTACCACCATGAGTCAACAATTGTCGGGATGGCTGGAGCTGGTGCTTGTTTTTGTTTAAACAATTATAATTCACAGTGCTAAGGATTAATTGGAGCACAACACTGGATTACTGTACATGCTTAGAGAGCATTTTCACCAATGTCAGAGCCTTAGAGGTGGGGTAATCTTTCTAATAACCACCACGTTTTAAGTACACTGTCAACTGTCAAATATTTTCCATACTCACCTCTAAATCCTCATTCTCTGATTACATTTTATTTATTTCAAGCTTTGTGTCCCATATTTGAGTACATAGGCTGTGAAAAAGTTGATTTTCATAGTGATTTTCATGTCTGATACCTACATTCACTATGCTGTCAACTGGTGAACATATTTGCCATACTCACCTCTAAATCATCATTTTCTGGTTAAATTTCATTTATTTCATGCTTTGTATCCCATATTTGAGTGCATAGGCTGTGAAAAAGGTGATTTTCATGACTGTTACCGACATTCACTATGCTGTCAATTGATGAACATGCAGTAAAACCTCGATATAACGGACTTCAATAGACCGGAATTTGCTTTTATCGGACTCGAGGAGCTACCGGACTAAACTCCTATATATCGGAAAAAGTCCGATAAAGCCAGAAAGCAGTCCTGACTGCATGCCCACTTCAGCTAGGTTCACCACAATAAGACAAGTAAAAGACATGTTTTTCAGTGCACAGCACAATATTATTATGCCATTTGATTAATGTAGTGAAGGTATAACACAGTACAATACTGCAATGGTGGTGAAAACCATTGATGTAATCCGGACTAATGTCTGATATATCGGAAAAAGTCCTGATTAGCAGGGGTAAGTCTGGATGTCGCTTTTATCGGAATTTCGCATTTTTCGGACTGGCTTGGGCCCCAATTAGTCCGTTATAGTGAGGTCTTACTGTATTTGCCATTCTCACCTCTACATCATTATTTTCTGGTTAACTTTCATTTATTTTATGCTTTGTGTCCCATATTTGAGTGCATAGGCTGTGAAAAAGGTGATTTTCATAGTGATTTTCATGTCTGTTACCTACGTTCACTATGCTGTCAACTGGTGAACATCTTTGCCTTACTCACCTCTGAATCATCATTTTCTGGTTAAATTACTCACCTCTGAATCATCATTTTCTGGTTAAATTTCAATTAATTCGTGTTCTGTTTCCATTATTTATGTGAACAGGGTCTTGAATAAGTGCTATGCATGTCCAGTAGTGAGGTAGGTAGGTGGTTTTCTGAGTTAGGTTTGGTTAGGGTCCGAAAGTACCGGTGCGGGAGATTCAGGGCCAATAACCAGACAGAACCAATTTCCGGACATGCCTTTGGCTCTATTACATCAGATAATGGAGGGATTTCTGTACTGCAGTGATACAGTCTATGTACTAGTATATAACATCGGATACCCGGGAGAAATTGGTAACCGGGAAGGTAAATTCCCCAAGCATCTCGGTTAACTGGGATTGTACTGTATTTACATTCTATTCAAATAAGTTTGTGCCTCAATGGATACAACCTTTTCAATAATTCATTCATTCATCATCTAATCCTGTGTTGTCCCATGAGGAATGTTGGAGCCCGGGGCTAGGTATGTTGATCCTGACATTTAAGATGAAAGTGACTAGCCTCACTCATCCCTGAGTGGCATTACATGAGCAATAAACCCCACCCCTTGGATATAAACTTGCACAGGCTTAATCTGACTGGAGCACCTTCATTACCCACTAAACCATCAGGTGCCATAATTTGGTTATATGGTTACCTCCCAGCATATTAAATGATTTCCTGGTGTGCAGGAACCATTTGGCTTGACACTCAGTGTAGAGTCACCCATAGGCAGAAGGATGAGGAAAGAATGAAGGAAAGAAAGACAGAAGCGGAAGTGTCGCCACCCTATCTTACAGTACTTAATACAGAATTTTCTCATGCCACTATTTCATATTAAAATCTGAAATTATCCAAACAACTCAAGCAAGTACAATTTACAGGCAGTGTTCAAAATATTCACGAAACCCATCTCGATGCTATTTTCTGATGTTACTGTGGAACAATTCATCTAAATGCCTTTGTTTCCAAAGATTAACCATGTAGAATAACTGACTGAAACAACTGTATTATCTATCATTTCCACCTGCAGCACCAACATAAACAAAATCTTCCTAAATTTTTTTTGTAAATGACATCCTGTCAACAACAGTGGTGAGGCCTATATTTTATCATATCTAAGTGCCAGGCTCCTACTGAAGTTTGTGCTCGATATGCTGTGGGTGTTCCACCTGTTGCTGCATTGAACTCAATAAGCAATCTACTCTTATTGGTGCTTAGGTGATTATATATTTGGTAAGCAATTGTATAATCTGATTTACATAAGATTAGCTCTGTACCTGCTTGATGATCTATTATTATCGTACATCCAAACCGTACAAACATTACAGTACTAAAACAGTTACCAATGACTGGCAGAAAGAAAGGAGTGCCATCTAATTTCAGAATTACACTATCTATATTAATAAAATTATGTTTTCATCTTTGCAATCTTCAAGGAGTGCCATCTAATTTCAAAATTAAACTATATTAATAAAATTATGTTTTCATCTCTGCAATCTTCTTTTGCAATTCTGCAACTAATACATGAAGACTCTTATTTTCTGCCGTTAATGATGCAATTTTCTTATCCTTCAACAAAATTTCATTTAACTTTTCTGTATTTTCTGCTTTTATCTTTGCAAATTCAATTTCCTTTTCCCTTAGTAACTGTTCAAATTCACATACCTCAACATTTTCTATCCTACTCACATTACATATATTTATATTGTCTGTATGAGACAACACATCAGAAGAAACAGAATCTTTAAAAGTTGCCCTTAAGTCTCTCTGCTGTATTTCTGTTTGATGAAAAATATCAAATGATTTATCTATCTGCAAACTTTCTATACATGAAGTACTGTGGGTCTGTGCATCACTACTCATGTTACTCTGGTTAAATGAAGTGGCAGACTTCATGGCCACTGCTGATTTACAAACTTGGAATAGGGATGACTCCAACACTTCACTTGCTGATGGACGCTGACTGGCGTCAGGGTGGGTGAGCTTCAGGATCCATGGTGCCTGGGGAAAGGCATTCACAGTAAATGAAAACTATAAATTATTCAGCAAATGGCAACATAATATCATTCCAAAGATAATTCCCACATCTAAGAGTCAGAAATGGTTGAAAATTTTGAAAATCACTGCTCCTACTCCATATGAAAGAATAATATGCTTCATGCATGAGACATGCGAAGCTCTATGATAGTGAAATAGAGGCATAAAGGAAGGTAATATCACCAAATTGTGAGAAGGATATACAGAACCATAGCATAATGAGGGACAGTGTGTGTGATGAATTAAGTAGATGGTTACGCACTAAGTATGTATGTGAGGTGACTGAATGGACAGACCAAGGTGATCTGGACATGCAGAGAGAACGTGTAAGAGTTGTTGCTATTGCTGTTTTTGCTCAACCCTGGTCTGCCTTGCCCCATAGATCCATCAACCATAGGTAAGCAGCTGTCCCCATGGGGTTGTCCTTTAAGTTTCCTACACACTGATGTTGTCCCTGCATCTTAAAGGGGCATTAGAAGTGTTCATAATAAAAAATTGTGTGAAATTTATAGCCCACTGCAATGATTCCCATGGTTTTTGACCTGAAAAGGCCAAGTATTACAACCATTTTCTTCCCAGACGAAAGAAAACCCTGCCTCAAATTCCATTAAGTTTTAGTGTCTCAAAATCACAAAAATCAAATTTTTGGGTGAAAGTAAACTTGGAATTTGGGCTATATCTTCCTTAATATTTTAACTTGGATATTATAAGTGGTACTTCAGAAATTATAATTACAGTATTCCCCTGTACAATGGAGATGGGGAAAAAGAAGTGTGTGGTAATCATGATGGGCATTTGTCTTCTTAGTGTAATGGGAAAAGTACTTGGTAGGATACTTACTGACAAAGTTAGGGAAATAACAGAGGAATTAGCTGGAGATGAACAGAGAGTTTTAGGAAGGGACAAGATTGTGTGGATTAGATATCCATCCTTAGGTCTTTAGTGGAAAAGTCTCTACGGAAGGGAAACAAGTTGTTTGCAACCTTCATGGACTTGGAGAAAGCATATGAAAATGTGGATGGACAAGGAATAAGGAAACTATTTAGAATACAATATATGGAGTAAATGGGAAGCTGTTGAATGCCATGAGGAGTACTGTATGTATGAAGGTGCTAAGGCTGCAACACATGTGGATGGTAAACTGAGTGAATTTATCTGAATGTTAGGCTGAAACAAGAATGTGTCACGTCTCTATGGCTCTTCAGTCTGTATATGGATGGGGCTATAAAAGAGATACCATACAAGCAGGGCAGTGGATGTCGGAGCAGCCCTAATGAAAGGGGACAGCATTTGGAAACGTCCTGTTCTGCTGTTTGCAGATGCTACTATATTGTCAAGTGAAGATGAAGGGGAACTGTAAGGCTTGGTGAATGAGTTTGGGAGAGTGTGTAACAAACAGAATCTAAAGATGAATGTAAGGAAGAGTAAAATTATGGTCTTCAAGAAAAATGAAATCACTGAATGCACAGTGAGGTTGGATGATAAGAAAATGAAAAATGTGAATGCATTTAAGTACTTGAGTAGTGTGATGTGTAAAAATGGAAGTCTGCAGGATGAAATGCTTGGTAGGTTACAACAAGGAAGAAAGGTTGCTGGTTCTTCGAAAACAGTGGTAAGAAGTGGGGAAGTGAGCATAAGCAAAAAAAAAAAAAATAGCAAGTTGCTGCTCGAGAGTACTGTGATACTTTACCAACTCTAACGTATGGACCTTGTCAGATGGACACAAGTCAAGAGCAAGAGCAGTGGAAATGAGTTATTTGAGAGAAGTAGGGAAGGAAGGTTGCTGGTTCGTTGAAAGCAGTGATAAGAAACATCGAAGTGGGCACGGAAGTGAAAAAGTTGTTATATGACAGTATTGTGACACCAACTCTAACATATGGAAGTGAAGCCTGGACCCTGTTGGAAGGACAGAAGTCAAGAGTGAATGCAGTGGAAATGAGTTATTTGAGAGGAGCATGTGGAGTCACATGGAGAGACAGACTAACAAATGAGGAAGTGAAGGAGCGTTGTGGTGTGGATGTGGATGTGATAGGAAGCATTAGGAGATACACACTGAGGTGGTTTGGGCATGTGGCGAGGATGGAGAGTGAAAAACTGACGAGGAGAGTGTATGTGAGCGAGGTGGAGGGGGCGAGAGGGATGGGGAGGCCGAGGATGAGATGGAGGGATGGAGTGGAGAGGTATATGAGAGAGGGGTGTGTGAGTTGGGAGCGTGGTAGTGAAATGGTGGGGGACGGAGTGACATGGAGCCGATTTGTTTGTGGCCACCCCGTGCGGGATTGAGGCGTCTCGCAATAGATAGATAGATGCGAGTTACATGGGGAGACAGACTGACAAATGAGGAAGTGAAGGAGCATTGTGGTATGGATGTGGATGTGATGGAAAACGTTAGGAGAAATGCGCTGTTGTCATGTGAAGAGGATGGAGAGTGACAGACTAACAAGGAGAGTGTATGTAAGTGGAGGGGAGGAGAGGGAGGAGGAGGCCGAGGATGTGATGAACGGATGGAGTGGAGAGATATATGAAAGAGGGGGGTGTAAGCTGGGGTTAGGGCACTGAAATGGCAGGGAACTGGGTGACATGGAGGGGTTTTCTTTGTGGCCACTCCTTTTGGATTAAAGCATCTGGCAACAGATAGATAGATACACTACTGAAAAGCTTTTTTTTTTTTTTTTAAAAGACTGCATAGAGATTTTGTGAATAAATTTGAATATATTACTATTAGTACTGAATAATAACAGGAATACTGTGTGTGTGTGATAAAAACAGGATTCCTATTAATGTATATGTGTCTAATACTTTATGAGATCAAAATATAGTTCATTATAAAATATTAGTACCAGTTTAACTTAGAACATTTCCATGCAAACCATGCACGTATAGCAAATAAATTTACAATGAGAATTTTAATACAATATATTAAACTACCTACTTTAGGAGAACCAGTATTAATAAATAGCTTAAAAAATTTTAATGAAATACCAAGCCATAATTCTCTTACCAAAGAGCAACATATACGACATAATTTATATTGCCAACCTGCCAAAACTTTTTGACCTACTTTTCTCTTCTTGCATTGATTAGACAGGTCTCACTTTTCGTAGTCTAATTATAATTGTCTTATGGTCTGCTAATACTGCTGTCTTGTATATATTGGTCTTTCTGCTTTTTTTTTTTTTTTAATGTGGTTATTTAAAGGGTAAAAGTATCTGATCATTTGTATTATCATCCATAGTTTGATGATATTTTCTTGTGTGTCAATTTTGTGTACATGTCCAAAAGAGAACTTTGTAGTAGGGCAGTGGAGGCCCCTGAATTGGCACTGTCGTAGCAGCCTACACCCAAAAAAGCAAGTCTCACACCTTGCCACTAGGACAATTATAGAAACCTTTATAACTGGTTTTCCAAATTATTCTATTGGTGGTTGTTAGTTGCTTACTAACGGACAGGCATTTCCATATTTCTTACACCTGAAGAACTCTCCTGAGTTTTCAGGAAAGTGTAATGATAAGTTCTCTGCATATTTAACTGCTGATGCAATCTTTCTATTTTGGCAAATGGCTAGAATACAAACTGTAACAGGACAAAATGCAATGCTGCATTTTATGAAGCTTTATGATAAACACAGAAATTGTGCAGAAATAAGCTAGACAAGGTATTCCCAGTGGAAAAAAGAGCTATTCTTGAGAAAGAAATAGATGAGCTTTTTGATACTGGGGAGTTTGATGCTATTAAAGAAGTTCAGGAAAAATAGGCTGTTATCCAAAGAAAGGAAATATAAGGTCAATCGTTTTTATCAGGATCAGGAATGCGGGAGAATAGCACAATTGTCTGGTCAAGGCAGAATTTGAAGAAAGAGCAAGCCATCTGATCCTGTCTATCTATCTATCTATCCATTGCAAGATGCCTTAATCTCATAAGGGGTGGCCACAAACAAATCACCTCCATGTCACCTTGTCCCCTGCCATTTCACTGCCCTGCTCCCAGCTCACACCCCCCCCCCCCATATACCCCTCCACTCCATCCCTCCATCTCATCCTTGGCCTCCCCCTCCCTCTCCCCCCCTCAACCTAACATACATACACTTCCCTCGCAGTCTCTCGCTCTCCATCCTCTCCTTTTTTTTCTTTTTTTTTTTATGTGTCCGACTCTGGGCATAGGCTTCACAGACTGCTATCAAGGTCCAGCAGTCCTCCTACATACAATACACCTCTACATGTCACCACTTCGGCACTTACACCCACCGTCCATATTGAATACATGCTAGGGCTGTCTCATACAGGACTGGTGTATTTGTATAAGCGGGGGTATTTTTATGACATGTTGGCGGGTATTCTGGTAGATCAGTAAAGTCTGCTTTAATGAAATTCAAATCCTTAAACTGTTCCCTGCCCTAGCGGGGATTTGAACCTGGGTCCGTTAGGACTGCAGGCCACATGGCCAAACCACCTCAACTTATTTCTCCTAGCGCTTTCTATCACATCCACATCCACACCACAACACTCCTTCATTTGTCAGTCTGTCTCTCCATGTGACTCCACATATTCCTCTTAAATAACTCATTTCCAATGCTCACACTCTTGACTTGTGTCCCTCCAGCAAGGTCCAAGCTTCACTTCCATACATTGAGTTGATATCACAGTACTGTCATGCAGTGACTTTTTTACTTCCAAGCTCACTTCCCTGTTTCTTATCACTGTTCTCAAAGAACCAGCAACCTTTCTTCCTTGTCGTACCCTTTCAAGCACTTCATCCTCTAAACTTCCATCTTTACTCATCACACTACCCAAGTACTTAAATGCACTCACATATTCTATTTCCTCCTCATCCAACCTCACTGTACATTCAGTGACTTCATTTCTCTTGAAGACCATAACTTTACTTTTCCCTAATAATAATAATAATAATAATAATAAGAGTAATAATCTGGTCTTTTGTTTTTCAAAAGCCAAATTCTTCCATAGGGAATTCACTAGCGCTTGACACACATATACATTATTTTTACAATTACAAGAATTGTGACATCTCTCATATACAATACAAACTTCATCAGTAAAAAAAAAAAAAAAATGAAAGTGGCAATAACTAAACCGAATAATCATCCGTCATAGTACCTCTCTCCAGGTCGTAGCATTTTGAAAAAAGAAAGGCTTTCAGCTGTCTCTTCAAGGATTCAACAGAAGAGAGTTGTCTCATGGGCAATGGCAATCTATTATATAACCTAGGGGCTCTATACACAAAAGAATGATCAGAGAAAGATGACTGGTGAAAGGCTCCAGGCTTGTCAAGATGCAAGGAACCATCTTCACTACGTAACATCACGTAGTTTAACAATTCAGCAACATACTGTACTTCAGTTCACCAAACTTAAGAACCCTGAATGTTATAAGACACAGTTCATATTCAATTCTAACATTTACTGGTAACCAATGCAGCTCAATTAGGAACAGCGTAGTCGATGTTCTCGGGGGAGACCAAAGATAAGCTGTGCTGCCCTGTTCAACACAGATTGAACTTTTGTTAGTATATTATTTGGAAGACCAATCCACAGTGAATTACAATAATCAACATGAGACAAGGCCACTGCATGAATCAATGCCAATAAGCAACGTCTATTCAGGAATTTTCTCACAGAGTACAGATTTCTGATATGCAAGTTACACCCTCTGACAACTTGATTAATATGTTCTTTGTTAGTTAACTATGAATTAAATTAAACACTCAGATTTCAAACAGAACTGATTGGATGAAGCTGTGACATGCCAATGTTCAAAGCCAGGGCATTATCAGTGTTGTCACTCCTTCTCTTTCCTCTGATGATGACAATCTCAGTAATCATTCAGTTTAAACTTCCTCCTAGCCATCCAAATCTTAATATCAGGCAATAGAGATTCAAGCTCAGTCTTAGTACTGTTGATATCTGACATCTTAACATAGAGCTGGAAGTCATCAGCATGAAAATGATAGGAAATATCATGACCATAAAGACGATAAACTACTCGTGTAGATAGTAAATAGAATTGGACCCAAAACTAATCCTTGAGGGACTCTGAATAGAAGGAGTGCAGAATCAAAGCTGGTGTAATCAACAACCACTCTCTGAGATCTGTCCGACAGATACGACTTAAGGAACGAAAGGGCACTATCACGAACGCCATAATACAGATCATCAAACAATAGTTTATGATCTACTGTATCAAAAGCTGCAGACAGATCCAACAAAACTAGGAAAGAGGACATCCCACTGTAGGTGTTTGCCACCAAGTCACTATGAACTCTTGTTAATGCAGTTTCGGTTGAATGGTATTTTCTATGTGCTGATTAAACAACAGGAACAACTCTGTTATGTTCCAGTAGTTGTAAGACCTAATCAAGTACGGTATGCTCAATAATCTTGTATAAGAAAGACAGGTTAGAGACAGGGCGATAATTTATCATGCTCTCGACATCAAGGCCAGGTCTTTTGATTAGGGGCCTAAGCAAGGCACGTTTCTCAGACTGCACAAAATTACTTTCTAAGAAGCATCTATTTATTATATTGCAGATACAGTCTGCTGCATGCTCATACACACCAGGCAGTTGTGACAAGTTACATGGATCGAGTGAGCAAAATGTTTTTTTTAAGTTCTCTGATGAAACATTTGACTTTATTTATTTTATTTACATCCATTTCTTACACACTCTCCCAAACACATTTACCAAGCCTTGCAGCTCCTCTTTGCCCTCACTTAACAGCACAGTATCATCTGCAAACAACAGTACAGGGAGTTTCCAAACACTGCCCTCTCTCATCAGAGCTGCTCCAACATCCACTGCCCTACCTAATATCACTTTTTTAACCCAATCCATACGCAGACTGAACAACCATGGAGACATGACACATCTCTGTTTCAATCCAACCTTCAAACACAAAAATTCACTCAGTTCACTGTCCACACGCACTGCAGCCTTAGCACCCTCATACTTGTCACGGCATTCAGCAACTTCCCATTTACTCCATATATTCTTAAAACTTTCCATATTCCTTGTCTATCCACCCTGTCATATGCTTCTCCAAATCCACAAAGGCCACATACAACTTCTTTCCCTTCTCTAGAAACTTTTCCTCTGAAGACCTAAGAATGAATATCTGATCTACACAACCTCTTCCCTTCCTAAAATCTCCCTGTTATTCTCCAACAAATTCCTTTGTTATTTTTTCCACTAAAGACCTAAAAATGAATATCTGATATACACAACCTCTTCCCTCCCCAAAACTTCCCTGTTCTTCTCCAACTAATTCCTCTGTTAATTTCCTAACTCTGTCAATAAGAACCTTACCATATACTCTTCCCATTACACTAAGAAGACAAAGTATCCTACCATATACTTTTCCTATTACACTAAGAAGACAAATGCCCCTATGATTACCACACACTTATTTTTCCCCTTCTCGTTTGTACAGGGGAATAATTATACCCGACTTCCAATCCTCTGGGACTTTACCTTCCTCCCAGGCCAATCTGCACATCATCCGAATCCATTCTACTATTATCTCTCCCCCATGCTTCACCATTTCACCACACACTTCATCAATTCCTGGGGCTTTCCCCAATTAGACTTTCTTCACTGCTTCCACAAATTCCATCATCCTGATTTCTTCCTCTCTTCTCACATTCCTCCTTCTCTCGGCCATTCCCCTGCCACTAATACTCACATTACAGTACTTTCAGTTTCTAAGTTCAACATTTCCTTAAAGTGTTCTCTCCATCTGCTCACTTCTTCTCTCTTCTCCATTAGCAATCTACCATTTTTATCTTTCGCTCCCAGACTAACATCTTTATCGCCCTAACTCTCTTTACCTCTTCCCAGAACATTTTCTTACATTCCCTCCACTATATGCTCCAATTCCTTCCAAATTCCTCACCCACTCACACCTTCCACGTCCCTCATCTGCTCCACATCATATTTACCCAAACGCTCCACCACTTCTCTCTTATATCCTGCCTTTTTTTTTTTTTTCCATCCTCTTGTAACCTTTCTACCCTCCTTGTATGAACTACTTCCTCCTGTCCATCCCTTCCTCTATTCCTTCATTTCGTTTGAACCTTGACTTTTACCACCACCAAGCGGTGATCAGAAAGTCCACTCCCCAAACCTCTATTTGTTCCTGCATCCATTTCACACCTTCTCATTCTATCATCCACACACACATAATCAATAATTGCCTTCTGTTCATTCACTTCACCACCCACCCTTCTCATCGCCTGCCATGTATATCTGTGGATCATTTTGTGTCTAAAGTGGGTACTGGCTATCACCAACCCCCACCCTGAACAGATGTCCACTACAGCACTGCCATTCTCATCCACATCTTCAGGCACACCTCACTCAGCAACTACTCCATCCACCATCACATTCCCTACTTTTCCATTCATATCTCCAGTCAAACACACACTCTCATTCCTTTCAAACTTTTCCATGCATGCTTCCACATTTGTCCAGAACTCTTTTTTCACTCTACTTGCACAATCTTGCACTGGCACATACACAATCACCCACATTTGTAGTCCAAATTTCAATCTTACCCACACAATTCTTGAGCCGACTGCCCCATACTCTCTTATAGTCTCCTTCCATCTCTTGCACACAACAATACATACTCCACCCTTTGGCCTGTCATTCTCATCCATTTCCATGCACATACCCCATCCACACTCCCATTTTCTCACACTCTCATCTCCTCATTTAGTCTCAGTTATTCCACATACATCCACTTTTGCACCCTCAAGCACCTGGACAATCTCTCTCTCTTTCACCTCATCATTTGCACCCCACCCCTTTGTTCGGTCCTTAGTCGCCACCTGTTGGTCAGTCCTGGTCCGAGGATTCTTATTCATATTTTTAGTTAGTTGTTTTCCGGGGAGGGGCACTAACCCTCTGTTATCTTTTTTTTTTTTTTTTTTTTTTTTATGTCCGACTCTGGGCATAGGCTTTACAGCCTGCTACCAAGGCCCAACCGTCCTCCTACATACCATGCACCTCTACATGTCACCACTTCAGCACTAACACCCACCGTCCATATTGAATACATGCTAGGGCTGTCTCATACAGGACTGGTGTATTGGTATTAGCGGGGTTATTTTTACATGTCGGCGGGTCTTCTGGTAGATCAGTAAAGCCTGATTTAATGAAATTCAAATCCTTAAACTGTCCCCTGCCCCAGCGAGGATTCGAACCTGGGTCCCTCAGGACTGCAAGCCAACTCTCTACCGATCGAGCTACCGCCTTCCAAAGGAAGAAAAAGGAAGATAGTGCTAGGAAAAAGTATGAATCCAATGTGTTAACCCATGCTGAAGTAGGCCTACTGCTACCAGATGATGGCAATACCAGCAGTGAGTCCACTGATTCTGATGCTATTAGCCCACTCCCGGTAGTTCCAAGCAAACAAGTAATGTTGCTATACCTCTGTATTTCTCCAAAATGATCAAGGAATCAGCAGAAAACTGCAACACTGCTAACAGACTTTGTCTGATAATCAAACTACAGCCACTGTTTCTTCTGTTCTTAAAGTAGGTGGTGCTACTCTGAATTGTTTAATCATACCGACATCTACTACTTGTGCAAACAGAATGATGGTGAGATGCAACATAAATGACCACATGGATCAGTGTAAAGAGAACCCTCCCAAATATGGCAGTTTGCATTGCAATGCAAAGCTATTAAGAGAAATATGCAGCTCCTCTCCAGATTCCTTAACCTTAATTCTTGCAGTTCAGTTGTCTAGCACTCCACAATCTGAGGAAGGCAAATTACTTGGCATTCCATCAACTGACAGCTCAGATGGATTGTCACAAGCCAGTGCTTCAAAGGAGTTGTTAACAGTTTGGAATATAGCAGATAAAGTTGTAGCTCTTGTGTTTGATGAAGCTTACAGTAACAGTAGTACAGTAATCACTCAATCATCTGGACGCTTCGTATCCGACATGCTCCATATCCGAACATTAGGCCTTGGCTGTATTATACAAGTATCTGGATTTTTTTATCTGTGTCCAAACATAAAATTTCCAACATCGCTGGTTGGGTGGCCTACAAATTTAAGAAATCAGTTTGGTGGCTGACCAGCCTCTCTGGCTAGGTGTGGGTAACAGACCCTAACCCACAAGCTGAGCAAATATGGCTGTCCGGCTCCTCACTGAACAGTCAAAGTTCCCCAACTGCCTGGATCACTCGGACGCTACCGACTGTGCTCAAGTAATACAGACCCTAACCCACAACCTGACCAAATAAGACTGTCCGCCTCCTCACCGAATGGTCAAAGGCCCCCAGTCTCCTAGATCACCCGGAGCTAACGTCTGCGCTTGAGTAATACAGACCCTAACCCACAAGCTGAGCAGCACTGGCTGTCTGCCTCACTACTTAATGGTCAAAGTTGCCTGGCCCCCCTCTTGAGCTGAGCCATGTGCTGGTAAAAGAATGAAACCCACCATCCGAGCAGAAATGGCTGTCTGCCTCCTTACCAAATGGTCTAAGTCGCCTGGCCCCCCTCTTGAGCCGAGCCGCAGGCTGGTAAAAGAATGCAGCCCACCAGCTGAGCAAAAATGACTGTCTGTCTCCCTACCGAATGGTCAAAGTTGCCTGGCTGGCCAGTAGAGACATGGCATCACTGTGTTCAGTGGCAGTTACCCACTCTTTGTCCAGCTCCAATGGATGGAGAAGGAGGAGTGTTCTGACATTTGTCAACTGATTACTAGTGATGGGCAATACCAGTCTTTAAATTTTGATACGATATCGATTACTTTGTTGGCCAGTATCGGTGATATCAGTTACTGATACCGACAGCTAGGTGGTTTTGTAATTAATACATTTTCAGTCCGATGAACTACCTAAAAATTTAATAAAATTACTCAACAAGCTCAGTCTGGGTTAAAATAATTAAATGGACACTATTTTGGGGGAATGTGAGCATCAAAAATGCCATTCAGTACACTAATAAATCTTAAAATCATCACTTCCTAAAGAAACAGAATTTTTGAAAATATGTTTTCAGTTAACTGGAAAGTATTTTAGTACTCAAACTAACTAATGCCTAGCCTTCAGTATCAATACTTGCACATAAAGCTGGTATCGGAAATACAGTACAGTATCAAAATTTTGGTATTGAAACGGCCACCACTACTGATTACATTAGCCACTAGACCACACCAGATTACTGTACACCAACTAGAGGCTAGCGGATTACGAAGCCTGTCCGCCGGTCGCTGGGTGGTAGGGGAAGGCAGTGATGGTTTGGACACTTGTTAAAATTTTTTTTATAAAAATTCAGGTTTAAGCAGGAGTGTAATCTGGTTTATGTTAAAATGTAGCCACATCATTTGGCTCTTTAGGCTGATAATATGAAATTCTTAGCTCTTTTCAGCTTTAAGCTATACTTAACGAAACACAAGTGACTAAATCGTCCAAATCACCCCTACCAGTTGTGATGGTTCGGAGAGAAGAGTGAGATGGTTCGGCCATATGTATTACTCGGCACATTCTTAAAATTATGTGAGTTGGATTGAATAAAAACAAACATTTATTAATTCAAAGACATTTCATTTTCCTCAAGTACAATATTAAGCTTCAGAATCCAAATGAACCACTTGATATTTGTAAAAAAGAATAATATTGTATAACTGAAATAATCTTCACCATATATATTAATAACTGACTTAACCTCTTACTTCCTGCTTCAAAATTATACATAATTAGCCTTCTCTCTCTCTCTCCCTCTGGAATATTTACTTCACTTTTCACTTTCTAGGCCTAATTCAAAACTGACTAACTAAAGACTTTTAATGCATATTGTAGCCTGCCAAGATGAAATAGAAGTTGTAATACCCCTTCTTTCTTTTTACACTTTTGAAGAATAGGTTAAATAAACAAAACTTTAAATATATAATCCCTGACAACTATAAAGAATGGTGTTTCACTGTGTTTGAATATAAATGATCAAAATAAGCATTATCATTTGATAAGGTCATGCCTTGGTAGTACTGGAGGGATAGTACGGCCTGTCCGAACCATCCCCCTTCTCAACTGTCCGAATCATCCCAAATCTATGTAATTAATTGATGGTTACCCTCAAGTTTCACCCGAGGGAGTTTAAGATTCGTTTTTCATAGCAATATGCTCTACACGCAACACAGATTCATCCTGATAATGCACAGTTCAATGCTTGGCATATTCATAAAGGAACAGCTTACGATATACTCAAATTGTAACACAGGAGATGTAAAAAAGTATAAAATCTGACCTGCTTCATGTTTCTAACTTGAAGGTTCCATGTGGTCAAAGTAAACAAACTCTCCCACTTTCACACAAAATCACACAGCCCTAGGTCCCATATGTTTCTCAGGGAATGCACTGTTTGAACCATCACCGCCCTCCCCTAAGTACCGTACTGTTCTTATTAAAATTCTTTTTGCAACCTTCATCGTCTTCATTTATTTATTTCAAGATTTTTGTTGTTTATGAATTGTTTTCAGTGTCTGGCATTATACTGGATATTCCCATGTGTTTTGATGTCTAGATAACTGAAAGACCACAGAACACTGCCACAAACAGGTGGGGTACTGTACATATAGGCTGGGTATGGAAAGGGTATTGGTAGGTAGGATACTGCTCTTGTATCCAGATTTCGTCCATATCCAGATACACAGATGACTCTATTTTGTTGGATAATCGAGCAATTGCTGTACTCATAAAGGTGCAGCAAAACTGTTGGAGGAAAAGCTTGGAAAGAAAGTTTTTTATTGCCCATGTCCTCATAAGTCCTCATAATATGTTAGAATTTATAATTGGTGAAATATGGGACAAAGTATTTGGAAAGGTGAAAAGCCCAGACAATCCAACAAATGCATGAAGTCTGGGCATATATCAGCAAAGAACAACAAGAAGTCCTGATGACAGGGAAAACCAATCTGAAATCTTGACCAGAAAAAAAAAAAGATGTTTGGGAACTGTTAACAGAAACACTATTATCATCACACCCTCCCACAGCAGACTACCAAGAAGTTGCAGGTCACCGTCATTCTCCTTGGTGAGGAACCAGCCTGTGGCAAACGATTCAGGGGACCTCGTGCTATTATCCAAGCCAGGTGGATGGCAAGGAATCTGTACTGTAAGAAGATGTTCATGTTTTCTCATGAACTACAGTATGATACTGTCACTCCGGCAAAACTGAAAAGGGTTAACATGCTTCTGGTCTTGTTTTACACCTCCAAATGGATGACTGCCACATCTGCTACAGATGCTCCATTAAATGACCTTTAATTAATACAAGATATGCTCAAATACAAACAAATTTATGAGGAGGTAACCAGTGTTGTACTGGATAAGATGAAGAACCACAGGTGGTACTTGACTCAGGAGGTTGCTGCTTTCACTGTTTTTAGTGAAAATGAGAAAGTGACCAAAGATCTGAAAGAATGAATGGCAGCCAAACTCTGCAGCACTGACCCACTAGAAAGTTTCAGATATGAAACAACCTTTATTTCTGTTAAATCTGAAACAACAACACTTATTGACCTCACAGGTCCAGATGGCCACTTTGTTTTCCATGGTCTAAATGTAGCATCAGAATGGCTGTGAAAACCTTCTAAATAATGGTCACAATATTAGGCTTTCAATACAGTTAATACTTTCATGGTCTGACCCCCATGCAGCCAGCAGAACCCTCCTGCCTTCCCCCCCCCTCCCACTCTCCCTCCTTCCTACTCTGCTGAGTACTTGATTTTTTTTTTTTATCATTTTTTCACCCCAAAATATTTTGATTAGCGGATCTGTATTTATACCAATGGAAAGCCTTGACTTTGTAGAATAAGATGAAATTTTTAGAAAAGTTATATTCCATAAAGTAAAATAGTTATGACAAGTATAAGTTGAAAGAGTGCATCAAAATGTTTATACCACATCCATGTGCTCAAGTTTTCTCAATTCTGATAAGTTTTTCATCCCAATATATTTGGATTTGTGGATTTATTTTTATACTGTTAGAAAGATGAGACTTTCTAGAATAAGATGAGAGGAAAAAGAAAGTGATATTGCATAAAGTAAAATGGATAATGAGTATAAGTTGAAGGAGTGCATAAGAATGTTTATACCACTTTCTTTTTCTAAGCATTTTCTGGTCACATTTTCGAATTTTCAAATGAATGAAAATAATATCACTGAACTGGAAATTCAATCAGGCTACCATCAGACCACATTTTAGGATGCTAGATGCAATTTCTGATTTATGGTGAATACAGTATTTCTTTATTTGGACGCAGATCTGTGTCCAAAGAGCAGGTTGGACACTTTCAAGTTGGACGTGGATCCGCGTCCAAAGACCACAAAAGTGTTAAGTGGTTTGTCGGTTAAGGCAAAGTGGTAAATAATATTGTTGAGAGCAGCATCAAGATGATGACTGATTTTACTAATGTTATCACCACAGATTCATCACAGCGTGCCTACCTTTTCAAGGTAGGCAGGCACACTGTGATGAATCTGTGGTGATAACATTAGAAAATTTAAAAAAAGAAACCCTTAATACAGTACACCCTTGACATAATGAACTAATTTTTTTTTTTTCTTTTTTTATGTGTCCGACTCTGGGCATAGGCTTCACAGCCTGCTATCAAGGGCCAGTCGTCCTCCTACAATCTACATGTCACCACTTCGGCGCTTAACACCCACCGTCCATATTGAATACATGCTAGGGCTGTCTCATACAGGACTGGTGTATTGGTATTAGCAGGGTCATTTTTACGACACGTCGGCGGGTCTTCTGGTAGATCAGTAAAGCCTGATTTAATGAAATTCAAATCCTTAAATTGTTCCCTGCACCAGCGAGGAAGTTGATACCAGACTCTTGATATTAAAGCCAAACACCATGCTATTCGGTAATATCCTAGGCGTTGCAGCTTTTACTGAACAAAGATCGTTAACTACAGAACAGAATGTTGTTCGGCCATACAGTCATACACAATAACATATAGAAGCTCTTAATGGTTCTTTTTCACAATAAATACTATAGTTATGGCTCTTCTCACGATGCTGGTCATCCAGAGACCGATGCAGCATTCTGCAGGATGCGGAGGAGCTTTTACCTAATTCTTCTTATCCAACTGTATATTTAAAGGAATGAGTCAAACTCGTACTGTCCCATGTATTAAACCATTTTTATCATACATATCCATTAATTTATGAATAGTTTTGGCACACATTATTTCCTTCGGTAGTGCATTCCACTGATCAACTGCCCTATTTGGGAAACTGAATTTCCTTACATCTATATTGCCTCTCTTTTTGTGTAGTATTTTGCAGTGTCCTCTTACTGATACTTCCCCATAGGTAATAAACTCATTTATGTCTATTTTCTCTTTCCATGAGATGCATTTATAGAGAAAAATCATGTCTCCTCCTTCATTCTCTCCTGTAGTGTTGGTAGATTCAGTTTTCTAGTCTTTCTTCACAGCTTAGATCCCTTAAGCTTGGTACCTATCTTGTGGCTGCCTTTTGTAGTTTTTCAATCATATCTATGCGTTTTCTGAGATGAGGATTCTAAACTACTAATGCATACTCCAGGGTTGGTCTTATGTATGACATTGTTATCATTCTCAGAAACGTCTTCGCTTCTATATGTGAATGCTATTCTCATATCAGCAAGCAGTGTATACATGTTACGTTCCTTCTCACTGATGTGGTCAGCCAGAGATAATCTGTTACTGATAATCACTCCTAGGTCCTTCTCCCCTTCTGATATGTGTAGGGTTGAACTTCCTGGCTTATACTGTAATACCAATCAGGTCTTTTTTCACTTTTACCGAACTTAACCCAAGGGTTGCGAGCCACAGCTCAGGCTGGGTAGCAGCCCATTGCGAGCCACAGCTCAGGCTGGGTAGCAGCCCATTGTGAGCCACAGCTCAGGCTGGGTAGCAGCCCATTGCAAGCCACAGCTCAGGCTGCGCTGGCCATGCATCACCGCTTGCGAGCCACAGCTCAGGCTGTGCTGGCCACGCATCAC
>JAGKTI010014224.1:0-10403 GCA_018397915.1 Birgus latro
AGAGACAAAGGTTGAAGGGAATCAGTAAGATGAGGAGAGTTAATGAGACAAAAAGCCTTTGACTCCACCCTATTGAGAAGAGCTGCATGTGGGGAGCCTCCCCACACTTGAGAGTTGTACTCCATACACGGACGAATAAAACCCGTGTACAAGGTCAACAACTGTGCAGGGGTAAAGAAAGTTCGGAATCGGCTTAGCACACCTAATCTCTTGGAAGCAGATTTCACAAGAGATGTAATATGTTCTTTCCAAGACAAATCCCGAGAGAATGAAACCCCAAGCATGTTCAAGGATGATGCAGGACATAACTGTTCATTATTAAACATTAGTGGGTAATCCTGAGGAAGATTTTGTTGGGTTGATAAGTGTAAGAACTGAGTTTGGGATGCATTAAAAATAACAAGATTATTTTTACCCCAATCAGAGATACGAGCCAAGTCAGACATTAGGTGTGCCATAGCCTCATCCCTTTTTTGTTGAAGTAACTGCTGAGATGGACGTTGCAGGAACCGAATGGAAAGGTGAAGGGTGGAATCATCAGCATATGAGTGGATAGGGATAGATGTACAGCTTAGAAGGTCATTGATGAATAAAAGGAAGGGAGTAGGTGATAGGACAGAGCCCTGAGGAACACCACTGTTGATAGGTCTAGGAGAGGAACGATGGCCGTCTACAACAGCGGCTATAGAACGACCAGAAAGGAAGCTAGGGATGAAGGCACAGATAGAAGGATAGAAACCGTAGGAGGGTAGTTTGGAAATTAAAGATCTATGCCAGACTCGACCGAAAGCCTTTGAGATGTCAAGTGCAATGACAAAGCTTTCGCCAAAGTTCCGAAAGGAGGATGACCAGGAGTCTGAAAGGTAGGTGAGAAGATCGCCAGCAGAGCGTCCCTGACGGAACCCACACTGACGATCAGAATGAAGGTTGTGACAGGAAAGATGCTTTAAAATTTTTCTGTTAAGAATTGACTCGAAAACTTTTGAGACACAGGATGTTCAAGCAATTGGACGATAGTTAGAGGGTTGGGAATGGTCACCCTTCTTTGGGACGGCTGAATGACAGCAAACTTCCAGCAAGAAGGAAAGGTACAAGTTGAGAGACAAAGGCGAAAGAGTTTACCTAGGCAGGGTGTAAGCACAGAAACACAGTTTTTGAGGACAACAAGAGGGACTCCATCAGGACCATATGCCTTTTTAGTATTGAGGCCAGTGATGGCAGAAAACACATCAGCTGAAGAAATTTTAATGTCAGTCAAGAGGAAGTCAGAGGGGGGAAGTGATGGAGGAATAGCACCGGAATCGTCTAAGGTGGAATTGGAGGAGAAAGTCTGAGCGAAGAGATCTGCTTTATCAGTAGAAGAAATAGCTACAGAGCCATCAGAGTAGAAAAGAGGAGGGAAGGATGATGAGGTAAAGTTGTTAGAAAGGTTTTTGGCAAGGTGCCAGAAGGAGCGAGAAGAATTCGAGTTGGAGAGTTGGGAACATTTAGCACGGATGAAATTGTTTTTAGCAGAGCGAAGAACAGACTTAGCACGATTCCTGGAAGAAATATATAAAAGGTGTGATTCAGTGGTGGGTTGGCTCCGGTACCTCCTATAGGCCCTCTCCTTGTTGCGGACAGCATTAGAACAAGCATGATTAAACCAAGGCTTTCTTGCATTAGTCAGAGGATATGAGAAAGGAATGTATGCTTCCATGCCCGAGAGTATAACCTCCGTAATGCGCAAGGCACACTCAGATGGCTCCCGGCCAAGGAAGCAATAATCATTCCATGGAAAATCAAAGAAGTACTGCCTGAGGGCCTCCCAATCTGCAGCTCCAAAGTGCCACAGGCGGCGTTTCTTTGGAGGGCCCACAGGCCGTACTGGAGCGATTGGACATGTTAAGGTAATAAGATTATGATCGGAGGAGCCCAACGGAGAGAAAAGATGAACAGTGTAAGCAGAAGGATTAGTTGTTAGGAAAAGGTCAAGTATGTTGGAACTCTCTCCAAGGCGGTCAGGGATACGGGTAGGGTGCTGTACAAGCTGCTCTAGGTCATTAAGGATAGAAAAAATGTAGGCTTGTTCACCAGGTGGATCAGTGAAAGGAGAGGAGAGCCAAAGGTGGTGGTGAACATTGAAATCTCCTAGAATGGAGATTTCAGAGAAAGGAGAAATGGATAGAATGTGTTCCATTGTAGAAGTAAGATAGTCAAAGAATTTTTGATAGTCAGTAGAATTAGGAGATAAGTAAACAGCACAGATATATTTAGTCAGAGAATGACAGGAAAGCCGAAGCCAGAGAGTAGAGAATTCAGAAGAATCAAGTTCAGGAACACGAGAGCAAGATAGATCGTTGCGTACATATACGCAACAGCCACCTTTGGCTTTGAAACGAGAATAGAGAAAGTAGGAGGATACAGAAAAGGGTTTGCTGTCAGTTGCCTCAGACAGCTGAGTCTCAGTGAGAAAGAGAAGGTGAGGTTTAGAGGAGAAGAGGTGGTGCTCGACAGCGTGAAAGTTAGAAGAAAGGCCGTGAATGGTACAGAAATGAAGAAGGAGTGAGTCAGACAGTGGTTCCAGGCAGCTCTTTGAGTCGTCACCGGGAGAGGGGCGGGTGGTGGTGGCATTTATGCCCCCCCCCCCCTGGGGGATCAGAGGCATGATTTTTGTGCGCCATTTTCGAGATAATTTTGAAAAGGAAGTGTAGTGTGTAGCGTGCATGTAGTTTGGTGTTGACAGTTAGAGAAACTTGTATTGGAGAGCATGCTGGTCTACTTTCTGTGTAACTGAGACACTGAAAACGTTCAGCAAAGGAGGATGGTCAGGAACAAGACCTGAGGGCTGATGAAACGGGAACTTCAGCTCTCCCTGTCATCAGCTTTCCATCCTCCTTGGGAGTACTGCCCTGCTCGACTGGTGCTACAGTCTCCTCACCTAAATACGAGGTCATTGCTCTTTGTTTTAATAATAATAAGGAAATTGTGAATTTCCTACGCAGCCACGGTGTTCTACCTTCCTTTCCGAAGTGTAAAAAGTGTGGAAGTGACCTACATTATAGACAGGACCTTCATCGGTGGTACTGTAGAATTTTAAGTTACACAAATTCAAAGAAGCAGAGGGCACGTGGGTTGAGTGTATCAGATTATTCGGGAACCTACCTTTCCCCCTCATTCTCTTCCGACGACATTTAAGGTAAGGTTAGGTTAGGTTGGGTTTCGTTAATGTTAATAATACGAGGGGGTCTGGGGGGGGGGGCTTCCCAGTTACGGTATGCGGTTCAACACATATCCTCGATTTCGAAACCATTTTTTTTTTTTTTTTTTTTTTTTGGTCAGTTTTAGTGTGATTTGAATGAATTTGATCTCCTTTTTTTTTTTTTCGGATTTCACTCGTTTTGGAGAGGTTTGGGTACGCCTATCTCCAAAACGAGTGATTTCCGACAAAAATGAAGGTCGAATTCATTCATATCACACTAAAACTGATCAGAAAAAATATTTTTGGTTTCGAAATTGAGAAATGTAGTTCTCCGAAACTTGACCAAATGGTGCAATATAAGGTACTGCTGAAACATGAAAAGATACAAGAGTAAATCAGCAGGAAGCTAAATGAAAGTAAACTCTCAATTATCCACTGTAATTCAACCAACACCTTTCTGGATATTGCATAGTACCCCACCAATGGCTCAACATTCGGCATCAAGCCGGATAATGTTACCATCCGTCTCGACCCTATATCCTAAAAACTTTCCCATAAGTAAAACATGAAAATTAAGCATAAAATACAGTACGGTATTGACACAGTACAGTAATACAGTACATGGTGTACTATGTACCCACCTAGTCTTGGCATCAGTCTAGGGAAGAGTTGTACATCATGCAGCAAAGCACAGTACACTTAATCCCCTGTGGTCTAGTGGCTGTAATTACGTGCACAGTAATTTCAGAATCACAACAGAGCACTGGAACACGAACCACTGAGAGGCCACGAGCTTTGCAACAACAACAATGAGCGAATCATGGGAGGTCACAGAGTAAGTCACAGCACTAGGGTTTTGTCACAGCATGGTCACAAGAGCAGAGCACATAGATACGCCTTCACTGTACGAGATCCACGCGAGAGAATGAGAGAGCGACGGTAGGCTTGGCTGGGTGGGCCCCTCCTGCAAACACATTTTGATTGGCTGGTGTGTTGCGGAATTTTCCCGGGCGCCAGTTGGCTTCGGTGTATGTGCCAAATGATACTCCTCTTCGCCGGACATTGCATAGAACTGCCGATTGCTTCCCGTTTCAGCACTGGATTTTGCCGAACTCCACCGGATGTTGCTGTAATGAAGCTGAGCAAAGTGCATCGGATATTGCGTTGATCTGGCTATTGTGATGATGGGTAACTGAGAGTTTACTATTCCTTAGAAACACAATAACTATGTGGAGCATTTGTGAGCGCCGAGTGTGGGATGTAGATGGTAAGTGAGCAATGACTGCTGTGTCTCTTGTCAGGTTGTCACGGGCATTAAACAATACAGGTACCATTTATTTTATGACTGTCAACCACTGGACCTATGACCCTTGTCATTAAACAAGGATATTTACATATATTTTTTATTCTTTATATATATATATTTTTATTTTCTTATTCACATTATTTTGTTTATATGAAAAACGTCCTACCATCCTAACACCTCTGAACCTAACGAAAAAATCACTAACCTACACTAATACCTAAAGACAAATAGCTAAACCTAAGTGAATATTCACATCACTTACGCATAATTTACCTTGACCAACAGAACACCACTGACTGCAAATGTGTAATGCCTTTTTACATTACACACTTGCACTCTGACCTGCTAACCGTCAGTAAGTGCATATGTATTAATGCAGGGGACATCAGTATATGAAAGAGAACCAGTGGACTCAGTAAATATTCCATATACATCAACTATCAGCCCTAATTAAGAAAATTTATACAAGCAGGTTTAAAGCAATTACATACATATAAAAGGTGATACTCCCGCCCAACACAACATCATCGACTGAAAACGCCCAGTACCTTTCTAAACTGCACACTTACACTCATCAACTGTTTTGTCATGCGAGGCACGTGGTTTAACATAGGGGACTTCAATATATGAAATAGATCAGTCAGAAGCAGGAACTATTTCAAATATGTCAACTGTCAGTCCCAATTAAAATATACATTTTATATTTTCAGTTGATAAAAACCATAACTACACATTAAAAGTCACATCTCTGATCAACTTGGTCTCCCTCAAGAAAGGCTTCAATTTGTCATTAAAATATCCCCGTAACCCAGGATGGTGGAAATGGTGAAGGGGGACGTCTGTTGTACCGCAGTAATTTATAAATGAAGCACGTTCATGAATAAATCGCCGACTGAGCAGTATAATGGAAACTGTCTTTCAATATCTGGCAACATGTGGGTGATACGTGTGCAGTTTACCCTCAACTGTACCAGTATTCTTTCTTCCAGGCGACAGAGGCGATTTGCACCGTCCCAGTTGCCAAGGAGCGGCATACAAGTTGGTAGATTCAGCCTGATCCACTTACCTTGCCATTGAAGATCTGTGGATTTCTTTCCGAGAGAGAAATTCGACCCGAGATTGCGAGGAATGTCCGAAATCTCTTCGAGCTCGGCGGCCGACTTCGCCTGAGTCAGCCTGCTCATTGCCACAGATACGATAATGACCAGCGTGATGTACGAATGCAATTAATGACGCTGCTCTGGATCTCATCAGAATCAAAATGAACGAAGCAATTGCCTGAAGGGCTGATTGAGAGACTGAAAATACGACAAATCTGTCATAATGGGAATTTTGAGCGTAGTCTATGATTTTGTAAACTGTAAAATGTTCAGAAGTAGACAAAGATGTATGAGTCAGCAACCGAAACCTGAGGACACATTCAGTCAACCATACACTAGCACCCACACATTCACTCAGCTTGAAGCCATTGGTGTACAATTGGTGGGACTCCAAATGACGTACGATGATGTTACGAAAATGGTGGACCTCCACTTCCATGGAGTGCCTTGGTCTTCAGTACTAGGAGCCGTGTTGCATCAATGTCAGTCAAATCGCGTCCAAGGTGCTATATTTTTAAGTGTCAACTTGTCGCAGTCATTAAGGTCCATACTAAGCTATCGACTAAGTAAGTGGAGGTGAATGACAAGCAGCCAACAAAACCTCCGCATAAGATGGTGGTATTGCTGCTGGGCGATAGGACTCACATGGCCAATATCACTTTTTTAACTGCTCTTATGCAGTCAGACGGTAGCAGGTGGTCACAGCAGATATGGAGGGGAGGCACAGTATATTAGCCTCCACTTCCACACGAGCTACATATGTACACCTAAAGGCTCCATGACATAGACATTTATTCTGTAACACATCCAACCTCCTCAATGTAGCATCAGATGCCAACCCATTCACTTGTCAGCCACAGTTCAGTTTACATCTAATAAGGGACTTATACAGTATTAATAACGATTTTCTGTCAGCTCTCGAAGTAGTATCCGCTAGGTACTTAAGGACATTTAATGGTCTGTCACAACGGGCAAGCAAATTATTGATGTGAAATTTAAAGTTCAATCAGTTATCAAAATCAAAGGCCAAAACTGGGGGTACGATGGCTCAGAGGTAGAGCATCAAGCTCGGGACCGGGAGGTCGCGAGTTCGAGCCGCGCTCTGGACTGCCGTGCCGGGAGGGGTAGCGCCCTCCTGTTACCTAGCGGGGCTATATGATCTCATTGTAAGGTCTAACTCGGGGGATTCTTTAATCCCTTTAATGCCCAAAACTGTGCCAAAATTTTGAGAAGGTACTGCCTGATTATCCAAGTCAAACGCAAATCAGGGACGTTACGGGTTGTGAAAACTGCAGTGGCACACTTATGGATGGAAAACTTAAATCTCCACTGCAAGGCCCGCTTGTGGTCGAAATCAAGAGCTGTTTGAATTCGTCCAGATGAAAATTGTGCATTATGGATGGGGTGCCATACTGAACAATCGTCAGCATAGAGCAATGGTTCTTAACCTTTTAAGCGCCCGTACGCCTTGTAATTTCACAATATTTTCTGGTATCCTCTGTCAAAAATTATTAAATCACATTAACCAATCCATTAAGTTTATTTTGTCAGCCCAAAAAGAAAGAAAGAGATGAAATGCATCAATGTCACGATTATGGTTAATTATTTGGATTTATTGTTTTATGAAAACGAGAAACATAATGCGCAGTGTTTGCTGAAAATATACTTCCACAAGGTAGATTAGAACAAAATATACTTTTAAAGTCCATCAGATACAGTGATAGTCGTGACAGTAGTAGGTGCTGTCACAGATGCCATTATGTTTCATTTCATTCACGCATCTCTTTAATAACAGCTGATCACTACTGAACAACTGTCATAACTACAGATCAGTATTACGCTTTCTCTCACACATTGTAAATTCAGTGTGATTCAAGCACATAACATTGTTTGATGAGCAGTGAATACGAGTACTTAATGCTGTGACATGACTAATTATTGCGACTCAGCATACTGAAACATCGCTAGTTGTTGTTTTTCACCAATGATCATGCTAAAACGAGGCTCTTTTTTTTTTTTTTCTTTTACTGCCACACGCATATCGTCACTCATCCACAGGGTTCCTGGCCTTTGTTTTTATCTGTAGGAGCGTTGAAAAGCCACACAAGTAGGTGGTCGCAAATTGCACGAAGACCTCCACAGCTCTCTCTCCTAACTGGGGGAACGTGTCGAGTTGTGCACACCAGACGATATCTAGCTGCAGCAAATAAAACTCCAGTTGGATTTTTTGACTGGATTTCAGCTCAGTCGTATCATCTTCCATTGTATCATTATCATCGTGGAATCCTGGTTGAAAAGAAATGGATCCTGGATCCATCCCTGTGCATCAGAAAGCTCTCCATGGTGAAAATATCCTTGGAAAGACTGACAAACCAAGTACCTGCAAATGTTTATTAATTTCAGTCATGATGGGTATTTCTTTTCCTCCATTAGCATTTTTCAGGTTTGGGAAAATATGCATAGTGTTCCTGCAAATGTCCGTTAGTCTCACGATGGGTAATTCTTTTCCTGCATTAGCAGTATCAAGTTTGGGTAAGTATGCAAAGTGTACCTGCAAATGTTCATTAATTTCAGTTGCGATGGGTAATTCTTTTTCTGCATTAGCAGTTTCAAATTGGGAAAGTATGCAAAGTTTCCATTCTCAATGCACTTTATCCAAATTGGAAGTTTATTGGTGAAGGCCAGTCTTTTGCCAGGCAGTCATGTTCATACCAGTTCCTTGGATGGAGGTGTTCAGTTTGTTGAGGTGTGTGACTATATCTGCCAGGTCTGCGAGAGACAAAATGAACTTCCGGTTTTCAGCGTGGTCTGCTATGCCACCGTCTTGTTTTCTTAGAAACTGCTCGATTTCTTTGTACAGTTCAAACACACGAGTAAGCACTCGGCCACGGGAAAGCCATCTCACTTCTACGTGTGGTAAAGAAGAACATTATGCTCAGCAACCAATATCTTCACAAAACACTTTGAAGAGACGGATTCAGGGCTTGTCCTCTGATAAAACTGACTGCACGCACAACAACTGACAAAACACTGTTCAGGTGTACGACGATGCAACACACAGTACGTGACTTACATACAGCACCTCCTTTTTCACGAGAGCAGCAAAACCTGATTTGTTTCCTAGCATGGCGAGGACTCCGTCAGTGCAAAGTGACCGACACATGTCAAGAATCATCCCTTGCTTCAAGAAGATATCTTTCACGAGATGGAACACATCGATTTCTTTTGTGGTTGATGAATTCTTCCACTACTTCTTTCCTCTTCACATGCTGCACAAAAACAGATAAGTAACTACATAATCTGACATCAGTTGACTCAGCCAAATAAAGATATACTTTGACTGGACAAGCTTAAATATCTCCAATCACTTGCTGCAATATCTCAACTCATGTCACGACCAATCCTCGAACAGATGATGTCGTTTGACAAGGGTACCTGGCGAACTTTTGTGCCTCGGTACCCAACATTATTTTCGCCATTTCTAGTGTGCAAAGTTTCGCTACTTCTAGCAATTGTTTTTTTTTTTCCACACAAATATGCTACTTGGTAAGATGCTCACAACAATGCCCTCTCCATCCTTGTATTGCCCTATTGATCTTGAAGGTTTCGAAATCATTCTCAGAATTTGTTCCCCATGCCGATTGTTCAAATGCTTGTTAAGAAGTGAAGGCCTGAGATTTGTATTTGTAAACACCGTGCTGCATAGTATCTGCTGCAGTCTCTGAGTTCCATCCTTTCCTGCCATACAGGTTAAGCCATAATGAACGTAGTCGTCACTCCACTTGCATTCCTTAGACATGGTAAATCAGATCTCGACCACACTAATAACTGGAAATATATAAGACTGAATGTTGCTTGACCTTTTCTGCACGATAAAAAAAAAAAAGCACACAGTAAAATACAATGAAGTATAATTATATGGAAAATACAGAGTGGATCGTGGTATTTACTTTTATTTTTATTTAATTATTAAATAAATGAAAAATAAAAAGAAATTCAATATACACCACGCTGTTACGTTACTGTGTCTTAACCATACAAACACCACACTGCAAAAGTATGAATCTGCCACGCCGAGATGCAGAACACGACTAAGCAAAATGTCGACCTTCGAGCACCAGTGCCAGTGGTATAACTGAACACGTACTGTACGAGAAAAGCCAACCATGCACGAAACGAGGAAACCGTAAGTGTAAGCCGAGCAACACTCATATAAATAAAATTACTTCACAGTAAGAAAACAATAAAAAATTAAACATTGCCGTGAAAGAATAAGAAATTATTAAACAACTGAAATATTGGTATTATATTAAATAAAAATTAGTAAAAATAAAAATGTATTTTCAAAGTCTTTCCATAATGCAAAGTACTGTACTAGTACTGAATTGGACAGCATATCTCGCACCCCCAACTTTGAGGCTTCACACCTCCAGGGAGTACGTGTACCTCTGGTAAAGAATCACTGCCAATGAGTATTTCAGTCCTCAGGATGAGAGGTGATGACAGAATATCATTATCCTAATAGTAAACATTGCGAGACCTTACACACTACCCTGAGCCGCCTTGTTTTATTGGATATACCTGATGTTACATAATGGGACAATTTGACAGAGAAAGTTCTGTCTCTTGAAAAAATAAAATAAAATAATAATAGGCATATTACCTCATAAACCATGAGCACAGAGTTTCATTAGTATCCCGCGTCGCCACGTCATGTCATATACTTTATGTATGTCCAAGAATACCCCTGTCATGAAGTCATTATTTGCAGTGCTCCAATTTCATTAAATGATCTAGTGAATTTCTGTATTTACAG
>JAGKTI010014225.1:0-21946 GCA_018397915.1 Birgus latro
GCAACAATAGACTAATAACGTACAGGAATATCATGTGAGCGAGGTGGTTATGCACACAACCCTTAACACCTTCAGTCCTATGGCGTATCCTATGTTTTATGCTCGTTCACGTCTAGTTAGGGGTATTCTTGTTGCCTCCAGACGATTTTTTTTTCAGTTTAGAGGAGGCTTTTCAAAACTCTGACAGTTGGAAGCAGGGGTCAGGTCAGTATGAGAGGTCTTTCCTATATTGTACAAAATCGTCTCTAGGTAGCAATAAAAAACTACGTAAAAGACGTGAACGAGCTTTACCTTCAAATCGGATTAAACACTCTCAGGCTCCGACAACTCACTTTGAGCTAAGTAAAGTAATCTGCATTAGCTGTAAAAGAATACTAGACTGTGTCCCAGCCATATGCATGTTACTGGTGATGGTATAATCAGTCTCAGGTTCCTGTGACTCGAATTCTGCGGAATAAAATCGTTTGACTTAGCTAGAGTAGAATTCTAGAGGTGTCCTGCAAGTGAGACATATAAAGTGAAATATTATGCATTGTTACCCCCTGCATCTTTCCCATAATAATTCCCGTCTTTTTTTCACCCCTTCTGTTCCATTGTTTCAGTTATTTTCCCATTTTTCACTTTTCCACCATCTTATCCATCCCTCTCTCCCTTCTCTCCTTCCTCTGTCCTCCCTCCGCCTCCTGTCTTCCCTTTATCTACCCTCACTCATCCTTTCCTCATCCTTCCTTCTCTCGTTTTCCTCCCTTCCTCTCCCCTCCCTCTCCAGGCCATTTCCCCCACTGCTCAGGGCAAAGTAAGCACCCGCCATCTTTGCCCTTGAATAATTAAGGGAGAGGCCTGGAAAACAGTGAGACGCAGGCAGGGAAAAGTGACAGGGAAAATAAGAAGGTGGAGAGAGAGAGAGAGAGAGAGAGAGAGAGAGAGAGAGAGAGAGAGAGAGAGAGAGAGAGACATGAAGGGAAGAAGGGAAGTGAGAAAGAAAGGGATAATTAAGGAAACGGAAAAAGTTAGGATAAGAAAATAGGAAGATAAATACATTCTGAAAGACAGGGAGTAGAAGTGGAATGAAAAAAAGATGGCGGTAAATAGAAAAGGGAACTCGGAAAGGGAAAAGAGACCTGAAGGGAAGGAGACGGCAGGGAGGGGAAAGAGAAGGCTGTGGGGGAAAACAGAAGGCTGTGAGGGGAAAAAAGGGCAGAGAGAGGAAAGAAAAGTCAGGAAGGGAAAGATAAGGCAGAGACGGGAAAGTTGGGCAGAAGTGGAGATGAGAAACTGGAAGAAAGGTAAACCCATGGAGAGAAGGAAGGCTGGAGGGCAGGAGGGGTGTGACAGGCAGGAGGCGGCAAAAGAGAGGGGCAAAAAATGAAGTCGGCAGCATTCAGAGACTGCATACCTCAGTCAGCACCTGTACAAGGCAACTCAGATCACCACAAAACATTAAACAATTCTTCCTCGGCCCTTGACCCTCATATCCACAAAAATTCACTGAAATGTATCAATAACTTTTTGAAACATCTTGTGGACAAATAAAAAAATATAAACAAAAGAAAAACATGGATGAATGCAGAACCTCCTTCCAACCTCTTTGGCAGATGTAAAGATGACTGTCGTCCTATGCTGTGTTAAGCAAGCGTTGATATGTAAAGAAGCTTATGTGTGGATAATAAGGCAGGTTATTAGAGGAAAAATAATAGAAAGAGAGTGATAAAGAAACGAGTAGGAGGAATATGGATAACCTGTGGGGACTGGACATCAAAAGACAGATAAATTATATGCATCCATCTAGCTGCTACGATATCTTTATTGCCATGATTGCTATCGATCCTAGCCAGTACCACCCTCACGTCTCTGCCTCTCCCTCTCTCTCTCTCTCTCTCTCTCTTTCGCCTCTCTTTTCCTCTTAACTTAGTGTCCTAACTGTTATCCCCTTTTACGCCCGCGCGGGTGGTGGCAGGTGTGGGCGCCCATCATCCTTTCACAGGATGTAGTGTTGCCTATATCTTACTTCACATTTATCATTCCTTTCCTGTATTTACCCTCCTCTCTTCCTATTTCTCCCATCCGTCATGTCACTATTTATTGTCCTTCCTTCACCTCAAGTGGCTGTACAAGTGACAAGCCAAACGGTTTCCTGTAACTCAGATACCCATTTACAATGCTGGGTGGTAACCACATAACGGGATGGCGTGGGGGCTGTTATGGTGCCCTTGTTAGTAGAGTGGAGAGACGCAAATGCAGTCTTCACCCAGGAACTAAACCTCCACACTAATTTCCTCGCCTCGCTGTGGCGAGGCACTGTCGCCGCATGGAAACATCAGTTCACTGCAAAGGACGGATCTGCACGAGGCGACTAGCTGCCTTCAGTTGATGGATCTGCTCGACCTGACAACGTGGAATAGCAAAACACGGAAGATAGCCCACTTTACGAGATGCGCGCATGCGCCTGTCCATGTTAATAAACTTTTTTTTTTCAGACAGGTATACTCCAAACCTGAGGAACGGGTGTTGGTCACCCAAGAGGTTGACATATTTATATAGACCAATGGGTCAAAGATCAATGTTATGTAGAAAGACCAACTTAAACAGTTTTAATCTAGTTTAATGTCAGCTTGAAAGTGCTGAATACATGAATTCGAGAATATATGAATTCGATTTTATGAACAGTCACGCTAACGTCATTAGGGGTGAAGAAATTATCTAACGCAGTTTTGACCTCACATCCCCATGAAACCAAAACCTAAAGGTGCATCTTTCAAATCTGCATCCTATAACATGCCTCATTACATTAGGGGGGGTCACTCCCCAAGTTAGCGGTTGCGGGGTCAGTGTCAGATCCGGCGGGCCTAAAATTTCAAATGGGCATAAAATAGTCAATTTTCACCGATTTACTCCAAATCTGATATGTGACATCTCTGACTAGATATCCTGTTGTGTTTATATGTCAGCACTAAAATGACTGCCGGGAATGGGTTTGCTGTGCCTTGGCAATGCTTCTTGTCAATTTTCTCTCTCTCTCTCTCTCTCTCTCTCTCTCTCTCTCTCTCTCTCTCTCTCTCTCTCTCTCTCTCTTTCACCTGCCTTAGTAACCCTGCAGTGTTCACATAACAGGAACCCAAATTCGCTCCAGCTTAAATGGCTACCGCGAATTCTTCCTTACCAGTGTACTCTGGGTATGGCATGCCAGTGTTCCGTAATTTGTTACTTGAGCAATATCGTATTAACATGAGATAGATCTTAACAGGATAAAAAATACTGCAGTCTGCTGGAAATATTTAGACGTTAGCCTGAACAGTGGATCAGAACTGTCTGACAGTCAATGATAATGATAACTGTATTAATGTTCTTATCCTTTTATACGCACTTTCATCTGGATTAAGATTAGTATTTAATGAAGTATATTGATATAACTTATATAAATAAGGAAAGGTTTAGGCTTGTAATTATAGCACTTACTAATTTCACATTTATATAAATAGTGATATGAAGTGTTCACAAGATTTTGTTAAGCTGCAGTGTACAAAATAAATTGACAACAAATATATAATAATAAAATCTCATTACCCGCCGAAAATACGGGTTTCTGAGACAGCCAAGACATCCGGTGCCTGACAGGCCAAGACAGAGCCATGATTTTTTTTTTTATCTACCCCCAGTCGGACGCGTATCTCATTGATTCTGGTCAGGAATCTTTTAGTGGGAATTCCGTGATGTATCGATTATCACATTCTCCTCGCACCAACAATGACACGGGTTCAGCTCCAGAGCTAGTCAGGAAGGAGTGCTAAGCTTGTGTCTCGCTCGTCTTTGTTCAGTCAGTAATACAGCTGACCACCAGGATATAAAACGAGTACTGTAGGGCGCCATGTAATGAAATGTTAAGTCTTAGCAGAAATTTAGAGTATTCAGTGACCTTTGTGCAGTCGATGTGCATAAAATCTGAGCCTTCTCTGCCAACTAGCAGAAGAGAGACATTTCACTTCAATATTCCGCTCGTCCTAACGTCGTCCTTTAAATTCGATGACGTCTTTTTCGCCTGCATCGTAAGACAGTATGCATATAAGAGCAATTCCAGCTTATTTTGGCGTCCGAGAAAAAATAACAGTAAACCTTCATTGCCAGCATGATCACAAAATTATAGCGACTATTTTCAGTGCGTACACTTCCATAGTCCCTTCCAAGTTCCATGCCTACCAGCTCATACCGCCCACTTCTTTGTCCACCAAGTCCACTGACTTTATCCCCTCTCTCCCAGGGTGAGTTTCGTTTTTGGAGGATGTTCCGAAATAAACGTTCACCGCAGGCAAACCACTTTTCCTGCAACACCCATTTTCACAGGATATTCTTTCCGACCCCTGTCCCATCGCTCTCCAAATTTCAATCACATCGTACAGATTCATTTGCTCACTATTACAGTCCCTTTGATAGTTTCGTGGCGCGATGCAGGTGACGTGCGTGGTTAGATTATCTCTGCTACTTCCAGAAGTTCTTTTCATCAAGAAGAGAGTTATCTCGTATTAATGAGGTCAGTTAGTGCTAGTGTTTGTATAACCCCGTCAGCTTAAAATTCTCCAAAGCGTTCGAAGTCAGTGGCAGAAAGACTAAAGAACAAATAATATTGTAGATTTTATTCTATAGCTGTCAATCCCGGTGCTCCTCAGGGATCTGGTTTTTCACTGACACTCCTTCCTACTTTTGTCACATTATTAACTAACCAGAGTGGCTTCCCAAAGACTACTGCGCCGACTCCGTATGTTCTTCAAACCTGCACAGTTGCATAGTACAGGGGACTTATTTGCCCCTGTATGGAATAATGTTATCATGTCGGGGAAGGATCATCACATACAGGTCTTCCAGACAGAAGGCGTCAAAGAAATATAGTATCAACAGCTTTCCCACTCTTACTGATCCCCTTTACCCATCGCTCTTCATTATTGTGTTGCGAATTTCACCCTTTTGTGTCGCAGTATCAGTGGCTACTGCTCTCATGAATTATCTGTTTACATCTCTCCTCTATTACAGGGGGCGATCAGTACCCGTCTAGCAGAGTAACCATACACAAGAGTGAACAGGTAGTCACAACCCATCATATATGCTACAGGTCAACTCTGCAGCTTCCTCATCCACTATTTTCTGTTGCCTAATACCTCCAGTCACCTAACCTCAATGTGTGCAGGCAGAGCAAAATTAATGGATCTTGATAATGGCCCTCAATTCTTTTACTTTTTGCAAAAGAAGGCAACTTTTTGCAACTTTCTAAACTGAGGACAGTTCTTTTTGTTTAAAATAAATACTGACATGAAAATTCTCTCTCTCTCTCTCTCTCTCAGCTCGTCCAATACCCAACAACTGTTCTCACAGACTCAAAGGCAACTAAGACATTCCAGCCAGCCAGCCAGCCAGCCAGAGAAAGCCATGAAGCTTCCATGTACCGTCAGACTCCAATATATACGCATTAAGCCGGGTGAAGTTTGTATTGGTTATTCTTGCTGGTTTCTATTTCTATTTCTTTTTCGCCTATGCCATTGATTACTATAGATTTGTTAATCTCTACAGCTTCCCTGACTATTTTTTTTTTTTTATGATTTATTTTTACTTCCTTTCTTACGTTTTTTTTTTCTACGTTTGTAACTAAATCATTCTTTACTTTCATCGTTTCAGCATACGTAGTTTGTAGTACATCATCTTTGTATTTTCTCACCATTTCATTTAAATGTGTTATTTTTCTCTTCAATATAACTACTTTGGTCTATCAGACAGCTTGCTTGCCTGATTTTCTCCGTAACATTACTGAAATCATCCGTAATTCTCTCATCGGTGACATCTATACATCCCATTTCACTAGCCATTGTTCTCAGCTGATAGTTCATCTACTGTTGTGGCTTTTCTTTTTATTTCCTTTATTAATTTTTTTTCCCCTGTCTGCATAGCTCATTCTTGATTTCACTAATTTCCATTTGAACAGTTCTCTCTGTTCTATTTAATTATTCAGCTAACCTATCATAAGTTTCTTTTCAGCCAGTTCTGGATAGAAGTCATCATCCTGTTTCTTACCTTTGTCTCTTCTCTTAGCACCTTCTAAAGGCATCTTTCCAAAATATGAAGCCATCTTAAAGAAAAGATAATGTGTACTTATAGTAGTTGCATCACTGTGCTCGCCTTGGTGTTATCTAGCTGGTGTAACGAATTTCAGCAAATTCCTTGACACCTGGTTTATAGATGTGTACTTACTTTAGGCTACACTTCTTTGTTATTACTTGTTTTGTTATGTTGGATCATTACTTAAATTAGCCTAATCTAGCTTGACCCATAAATAGATACAACTTAGGTATCCCCAGAGCGTCCGACATGCGTGTTGGCTCTCTCTCTCGTGTGTGTGTGTGTGTGTGTGTGTGTGTGTGTGTGTGTGTGTGTGTGTTAAACAATTCAAACAGTTTTGATTTGACTTTAACCCACCTTTTAGAACAATTAAAAGTCAGCTAGATTTTTTTGTTGTTGTTGTTGAGAACAACAGGTCCATGGTCAAGGTAACAGGGCAAGGTTAACTCAGTTTTAATCTGATTAAGACCAAACATGGTGGAACGGATGAAACAGAGGCAAGAATGGAGAGGATTCGATTTTGAAAACAATCCGTCAGAGACCAAGTTCACAGGGAAAGATCCAATCCAGGGTCACAGGGCGAAGTCACCTCCAACAGTACTGATCTCACATGAACCAAACTTGGTGGATCCAGTTCTGAGAACAACCAGTCATTGGTCAAGATCACAGCACAAGGTCGAAGTTCGATAGAGATGTTACAACAATTTTAGTCTGATAAGAGTCAGACTTACTGGATGAAATAACTCATCCAAGGGGTTGATGTAATGTTTTGAAAACAGTAGGTCAGTATAAAGGTCACATGGCAAAGTCTACATAAACATTGTTTCTCCTATGCAGACCAAACCTTGTGGTAGGTATCAGGTTAAAACAAGGTAAACTATATTTGATTTTGAGGACAATTTGTCAAAAGGTCAAGACCACAAGGAAAGGTAAAATATCAAGGCCACTGGGCAAAGTCAATTAAAACAATTTTTATCGTAGCTGAATTAAAGTTTGTTGGAAGCGTTAGGGTTAGGCAAGAGTGAAATAATTCGTTCTGACAGCACCGAGCCACAGGTCAAGGTCACACGGAAAAATGAAATATCCGGCCCGTAGAACAGTTGCTGGGCGCGGGTATTGCATCCTGTGAAAGCCATTGTTGTTGCTGATGCTGTTGGTGTTGGTGTTGTTTGTACGATTATACTGTTATTATTATTGTTATTAATTATTCTTATTATTATTGTTGTTGTTACTGTTCTTGTTGCTGTTGCTATTGTTATCATTATTATTATTATTGTTACTGTTATGGCAGTTAATATTATTATTGTTATTACTAATGTTGTTGTTGTTAGTATTGTTATTATTATAGTTTTTGTTGTTAGTTATTGTTATCGTTGTTGCTATAGTTGTTATTGTTATAGTTCTTATTGTTGTTATTGTTATTATTAGTTATTGTTATTATTGATACTGTTATTGCTGTTGTAATTATTATTATTATTATTATTATTATTTCCACTCAGGCGAAGCTGAGAATGATACTAGATATATATAGGCAGCTACATGTTGTTCAGCGCATTGGCTAAACAAAGTATTTTGTCAGGATTAGTGTGAGTGTATCGGTAATGAGCAAAACACCGCCCAACATCTTGCGAAGTTTGGCAGGGATTTCTCAATGTGTTTCGTTCATTGTTTGTGTTTCGTACTCATTATGGAGAGAGACGCTTTATTTTGGCAGACGATTTCTTTAACCACTCCATCTCCAGACGTTTGATTGAATACAGCACTCCACCACCAACCACTGTGGTTAGGTTCCTGAGAACCACCGTGGTTGGGAAAACCGTTGTTTGTGAACTTAATTTTATATGGGGAAAACAGTTAAAGAAACCTTGGTCGAAAGTAAAAGGGGTATTATATTAAAAGAAATTGTCTATTTTGTTGGCCTTTATTGTACAATATTGCACGGTACCAGATGTAACGGAAAACAAATCAACAAAAGTATGGTAGAAGGTGATTTACTGTACAACTTTAGAATTACGAAGGTTATTCAGCTGGCTAGAGTGCCGTGCTGGTTGAAGGCTGGGGACCACTATCAGCTGACTTGGATGATGGCTTGAAGTAGCACAAGATAGATAGTTGCTTCATTTTATTCTAGAGACCTTTCTGCGCCTGTTTCCATCCATGCTAGAATTTTAGACTCCATTCCATGAAGGGATCTATGTCAGTGAAGAAGTCAGCAAGATTGTTGGCCATGAGTTCCCCTTTGCTAAGGATAGCAAAAGTCATTTTCGATAAATGTACGCTTCACTTTCAGCAGACTTTACCAATTTTGGAGGAGTAGACTGTAACACAGTCGAACAGGGCAGTACTCCCGAGGTGGATGGAAAGGTGATGACAGGGAGAGCTGGAGCTCTCGTTTCATCAGCCCTCGGGACTAGTTCCTAACCAACCCCCTTTGCTGAACTTTTCAGACTTTATACATGGGTTTTATTTGCCCCTGTTTAGAGTACAACTCTCATGTGTGGGGAGGCTCCCCATTTACAGCTCTTCTCAGTAGGGTGGAGTCAAAGGCTTTTCGGCACATTAACTTTCCTCCTCTTACTGGCTCCCTTCAACCTCTGTCTCTTCACCGCACTGTTGCATCTTTATCTCTTTTCTATTGCTACTTCAATGGCCACTGTTCCTTTGAACTGTCTGCTTGCATCCCTCCACCTCTACAAGGGGCACGTAACACTCGTCTAGCAACAACCTCTCATCCCTTTTCTGTCCAACTCTCTAATGCAAGAGTTAACAGTTACTCTCAGTCCTTCATTTTTGCAACCGGTAAACTCTGGAACTGTCTTCCTCTGTCTGTATGTACTACTTCCTAAGATCTCCAGTCTTTCAGTCATCTCGAAATGAACGGGTCTTGAATTTGGCTCTCTTTTGTATTTTTTTTTCTCTCTCTCTCTTGGAAGGAACACTTTGCGGGCCCCATGGCCTTTGTTTCCTTCCTCCTTGCATAAAAAAAGAAAAAAATCAGTTCATATTTCTCCAGTTTGTTTTTTGTATTTTTCTGACTATATTCAGGCTGGTGAATTACCTTTTCCTGCAGAAAAATTATTCCCCTGTTATTATCACCACGTTCCTTAATCCCCACACACCGGACAATATTTAACGTGGTCGTCACCTCACTATGGGCAATTTCTCGGAAACCGGTGAACAGGAATGTTCAATCGTTTAAACATTTAAACGTTTAAAGTGGTTTTTCAGAAAGTTTGATTGGAAAACGATTAAAATGGTACAGTGAAAAAGTCTGATTAACTTGTATTCGATTCTGGAAGTTTGAAATTTTCATCAATTTTTAAACTTTTTTGCTGTGTGTGTGTGTGTGTGTGTGTGTGTGTGTGTGTGTCACGGCCGGGCATGTGCATGCATGTGTGCGTGCGTATTCAATGAGCCATGTGAATTTCATGGTATATATATTAGAGTTTTTGGCAGGGGGGGACAGACGGATATGGGGGTGTGGGTGTGTTGGTTGCGGGGAAGTGGGTGGAATATGTTATGAATGTTATGAGAGTAAGCGAAAGGATTTTGGTAGTGAAAATTTTGTTCGGTGGAATGGTGACCGCAATTATATCAGCATATGCTTTTGCATGAGGTAGAGAAGGATAGATTTTGGGATGACTTAATACGTGTAGTAGGTGGTATGGGGGATGATGAGATAGGGGTTTTGGGAGGGGACGTAAATGGTCATGTAGGTGAAGCAGCTCAAAGTTATGAAGGAGTACATGGGGGATGTGCATATGGTATAAGAAATGCGGAAGGGGAAAGGATACTCAAGTGTGGGGAGGCAATGAACATGATTGTGTGCAACACACATTTTAGGAAAAGAGAGAGTAGGTTGATTACGTACGACTCTGGGGGAAATAGCAGTCATAGATTATTTTCTGGTTAGAAGGGCTGACAGGAGGTTAGTGAGGGATGTTAAAGTTATAGGATGCAAGGAGTGTGTGGAGCAGCACAAACTGTTGACTTGCGACATGGTGCTTAAAGAACGAGTGATGAAAAAGAGGACTTATGAACCTAGGAGGAAAATATGGAAGCTGGAAAACCAAGCAGTAAGGGATGCCTTCTACAGCGAGATGAGGAGAGTGGTGGCTGAACAGGGAGCCGTAGACAGAGGCGTTAATGAATAGTGCAGAGCCCTCAAAACAACCTCTTGAGAGCTACTGATGCAATATGCGGTTGGACAAGAGGCCCACCAAGACATAAAGTAACTCGGTGGTGGCATGAGGGTGTTGAAGCTGCAGTTAAGGAGAAAAAAAGGATTTTCCGGGAATGGAAGAAGGGTGATAACAAGAAGGAATACTTGGCTGCCAAGCGTAGGGCTAGAAGAGAGGTATACAGGGCGAAGTCTAAGTCACAGAGACTTTTACTTGATAACCTAATTCATGTGGAAAGGAAAAATATGGTGTTTAATATGGCAAATCAGGTGAAGAAGGATAATCGGGATATTATAGGTGAGCAGTGTGTGAAGAATGATGAAGGAAGGGTTGTGGTGAACAGTGGGGATATTAAATATGCATGGAGAGAGCATTGTAGCCGGCTGTTGAATGAGGAGTTTGACTGGGACAGGGAAGGTTTGGAACCAGCAGATCCAGTGTTTGGCCCTTGGCCTTTGATTGATGCTGCTACTGTGAGTGATGCAATAGGCAGGATGGAGACTGGGAAGGCAGCAGGTGCGTCTGGGCTGACTGCCGAAATGTTGGAGCCCTCAGGAGATATTGGGGTTAGGTTAATCACTGACCTGATAAATATGATTATAGATGAGTGTGTTGTCCCAGATGACTGGCTGAAGAGTGTAATTGTAAATGTTTACAAAGGGAAAGGTGATGCCCTGGAAAGAGGTAATTTTAGAGGTATAAAGCTTTTAGATCAGATAATGAAGGTAATGGAGAGAGTTCTAGAAGATATGATTAGAGAAAGAGTGAATAATGATGAGATGCAGTTTGGGTTTATGCCAGGCAAGGCGACCACTGATGCCATACTCATTGTTTGACAGCTTCAGGAAAAATATATTGGAAAGAAAAGGGAACTGTACTCGTACTTTGTTTTTGTTGATTTGGCAAAGCCTTTGACAGAGTCCCTAGAGAGGTGGTGAATTTGGCAATGAGAAAGCTAGGGTTGGAGGAGTTGCTGGTTAGGGTGGTTATGGGCATGCATGTGGGTGTTCGCACCCAAGTAAGAGTGAATGGAGGTTTGAGTGATGAGTTTTCCGTGAATGTTGGTGTGCATCAGGAGTCAGTTTTGAGTCCCTTGTTGTTCATCCTTGTACTTGCAGCCCTCTCACGTGACTTCAGAAATGGACTCTCGTGGGAGATGTTGTATGCTGATGATTTGGTGTTGACTGCAGAGAATGAAAGGGAGGCAGAGGAAAGATTTAGGAAGTGGAGAGATGGTATGGGGCACAAAGGCCTAAGGGTAAAATGCAGATAAAACAAAAGTGATGATATCTAGGGTTGGTGGCGGTACAGTCAAAGAAGAGGGAGAGTGGCCATTTGCCACAAGGGCTTGGGAAGTAAGTCCATCTTTTGCAGTGTTTGTGATAAATGGGTGCACAAGAGATGTAGTGGTATTAGAGGTAGACTGCGAGATAATGCTGATTTTATATGTGCGGCGTAACGGGGAGAGCAGGTGGAGACTGTTATTTGCTGGAGGTGGGGCTAGAGTTAGCTCGGTTGCTAGGGTGAGAAATGGTTGGAAGAAGTTCAGTGAGCTGTTGCCTCTCCTGACACTGAGAGGACTCTCCCTACGTGCTAAGGGGTCTTTGTATGCAACATGCATTACGAGTGTGATGCTGTATGGTAGTGAGACCTGGGCAGTAAAGTAAGAGGATATTCGCAGGCTCAAACGTACAGAAATGACAATGATTAGGTGGATGTGCAGTGCGTCCCTGCGTGCAAGGCTTGGGGGGACTGGGTTTATGATGGAAGAGATGAGAGGTAGGATGGGACTTGAGTGTATTGATGTTGTGATGAGGAGAGGTAGAATGAGATGGTTTGGGCATGTGGAGAGTATGGGAGATGATAATTGGGTGCAGAAGATGAGAAGTGTTAATATTGGGGATGGGGTTGCGAGGGGTCGACCGAGAAAGACGTGGGTCGAGGTCATTAAGTGTAATCTCAGGATTAAAGGACTGATCAGGGAGGCTGCCATAGTTCGAGCAGCATGAAGAGCCGCCATCAGGTGACCAAGGCCAACGCATGCAAGGATGTCGGAGCCTTCAAAAACGAAAAACAAAACGATTGTGCTCCTCTTTTAACTACAAAAAGACTGCCATTTTCCGAAAATATTTTGCCAAAAAAAGAATAATAATAATAATAATAATAATAATAATGCCAAAAATATTATGAATAGATGCTAAATAACTAATGAAGCACCTGACAACCCGTCTTCGATACCGCCTCATGTAACGTGAACAACGAGCACAGGGTTGCCAACTCCGCGGTTTTCCCCTGGAAATGGGTTGGTTTCGACAGCATGCCGCAGGTAAATTTGGGAAGTCGCAGGTTCGCGGTTTTGGGGGCTGTTTTCAGGTTGCTTCCGTCGCTTCCTAAATCGCTTTCAATTATCGAAAATGACCGTCAAAAATATAAATCGGAACATCAATTGAGTGTAAAGAATGCGAGCATGATAAAGTGTAGGAAGATGTATATTTATACACTAAACTATGGTATTTTATATCCTCTATTCCATACGGCTCAATAGTTTGATTAAGTTTAAGAGAGTTTAAAAGGGTACAAAAAAAATAGTTTGAAAATACGATTAAACTTTGAATAAAAAGGTGCTTGAAAAAGTTTGATTGAAAAAGTTTAAAATGGGTCAGAAAAAACGATTGGACATTACTGCCCGGGAAAATGGCTTGTTTTCAAACCTTAATATCTCGGAAAGTTTAGCACTTAGGGAAACGAATGTAAGATATTTTACTCATCGACTCTTCCTCTTGTGAATGAAAATAGCCCCAGTCTCTAGGTCCTTGCATTGATGAGTAATGGCGTGAGGAAGAGAACTAATTTTCGGCGCGAGAGGGGAGGTGCTCATGCATCTGCCCGCGGCACCGACTATGGCTCTGGTCTCAACGTGTTAACTTACTCCACTACTAGATAAACTAGATGTTGTTGCATCCAAGGCATGCCTTATGGCACTATCACTGGGCACTTTTCTAGCATTCTTTTAAAGAAGCTTGGCAGGGGCAGGTGATGCAAGGGTCCTCATACGGCTGGAACAGAATAGGAGAGACGTAAGAAAACTTTGTCCTATACTTGGCAGTCACAGAGAGGTCTGAGGTATGCTTGCCTCGGGTGCTGGGAAGCTATCCCCACCCTTTGATGACGAGATGAAGTGGCTGCCACTTCAAACTGTGGCGCGAAAACACTTGAAGTTACAGCCCTCCCTCAGCGCCCTCGATCCACCAATTTCGCGTCAGATATACCGTTCAGCCAGCACTTAGGGGTAAAGCCTGACATACCTTTATTTGTTTCCCGCATAATGGAAGAACTTAACGTACTCAGAGGTCGAATTCGTTTCCTAATTTCGCCTGCCGAAGTTAGGTTAGGTTAATTTAAATATTAGGTACAGTTAACCTGGGTTAGGTTAATTTAAATTATTAGGTACAGTTAAGCTAGGTTGGATTAGGTTTAGGTAAACACTTTGGTTAGGACATTTCCTTCCGCTATTACGCTGATGAATCAAACAAGCTGTCACCGTAGGCAGAACAGCTAAAAACAACGGGAAAGCAAATCTAACAAGAATCTTTTATTTACCACCCCAGGTATAATCAGAATAATATAACATGCTCTAAGGAAGAACTGATTTGGTTAGGTACTTTTACTGCTTAAAGTGTATGTTTACCTCATTTTGTTACTCACCTCGCTGTCGTCCTTGTCATCAGCCTGGTCCCCACTGGACTTAACATTTTAGGTCACAGTCAAGCGACTGAGCCAACAGCTGTTATTGCAAACACTGTTCATGCTTGTCAGCGGAGAAGCGCAGGCTTGGCCTTATATTCCACTAATATTCGTGGTCTTAGTACCACCCTGAAATCTATTAACTTTTTCTTCCAGTCTGTAGCCCCTCTAGCCCTGTTCCTCACAGACACCAAAATCTCTCCTACAACTGACATGTACACTTTATGTTTTCCTGGTTACCATCTCCTCACAAACTTACATATCGTGACAAGGGTGGCACCTTATGTTATATCAGATCTGAATTTGCAGCTGACAGTATTTTGAACCTCACTTCAGCTAACTTAGATTATTCATTTTATAAACTAAATTATCTAAATATTAATAAATATATACCTCACCCTTACCAGTGAAATTACCGTTATGGATAATTTTAACGCCCATAATGTAGAATGGTTATTGCATTCTGCCTTCACTGACGATACTGGTGTGGAATGCGAGCTGTTTGCAGAAGTGTTTAGTCTCACGCAACTGATAAATGAACCAACCAGAATAATCCTAACATTAACACTTATCTCCTGGACCTATTCCTGACAAAGAATTCAGATCAATACAGGATAGAAGTACTGTCACCACCTGGATCTTCTGACCACAGTCTCATCATAGCCTCATTAGTCAGTTGCCTCAAACCTCCCTATTCTGAACCTGTCAGGATGACCAGATGCCACTTTGATTGGGCAGATTGGGATGGATTTAGAAATTATCTAGCTTATATTCTATGGCAGTCTTTCTTTTCTGATGACATCAGTTCTACCCAGTCCCACATTAATGACTCAGTACAAGCTAGTATGGATTTGTTCATACCAAGTCAACAGTTCGCTAAAAGATTCGACTCCCCAAATCGATTTGACAGCAATTGTGCCAGGGCAACGACCCCAAAGTCTTTAAGATATAATACTTTTACATTAAATCAAAAACATCTAAATCGCTCAGTCAATTTTAAATTGCTAGAAACCATGCAAAAAACAGTAATAAATCTCGCTACACTGTCAAACTTTCTTCATAACCAAGCATCCAAATTATTAAGTAATCCTAATGACAATAAACTATTCAGGTCAGCTCAATTCTTTCAGTAATAACTTAAAGAAACCATCACCCATTCCCCCACTATAATCTTCAGATGGAAACGCTATACAATAAAGGAGCCACACGGATAAAGCGGACAACCTTGCCAGTACATTTGCCAGAAATTCTACCTTACAGAATGTCAACCAGAACGTCCCTGTACTAGAGCTACACTCCCGAAATTGCTTCACATAAGATACAGACTAGATACGTAAAATCCATTCTAGACAGTTTACCAACCAACAGGTCTGGATGGTGAAAAGGTGTTCCCCAGAACTTGCTCGTGTTCTAAATTATTCAGACTATGCATACGTATTTTTCATTTCCTTATTCTTGGAAAGAAGCCAATATCCACCCAATTCCGAAGAAAGGAAGTTCCTCTGACCCCTCTGATTTCAGACCAATAGCTATGACATCTCTTTGTAAAGTATTTGAGACTGTAATTAATAAGTACATTGTTAAACTTCTTGCATCCAACAGCTTTATTAATGATAGACAGTATGGTTTTCACCACAAAAGATCCAGTGTTGATATACTTAGTCTCTTGACTCATACCATCCATCAGTCAACTGACCGACATGGAGAAACCCATGCAGTACCCGTTGATATTTCTAAAGCTTTTGACAGTGTGACACCGTTCCCTGCTATCCAAACTACCTTGCAATGGTTTATCATCTTTTGTTCATCTGATTTCCTCATATCTCAGTAACAGAGAGATAAAAGTAGATGATCTACTGTATATTCAAGTTTCCACTATATTAATGCTGGTGTGCCACAAGGATCAGTTCTGGCTCCAACCCTATTCCTATTTCATATCAATGATCTCTTATCTGACACCCATAATCCCATTCATTCATATGCAGATGACTCAACACTTCACAGTTCATTCACACTTAAACACCCATTCACAGTGTTTTATTTCTCTAACTCACAAATCAGCACATCAGTATCTATAAATCAAGATTCATCTAAGATCAATGAATGATGACAAAACAACATTGTCTCCTTTAATGCTAGGAAAACCAAACACGTTATATACAGTTTACTAACTGACAGATATTACCTGATTCCTATTTTACCTTAATGCTACTAATATTTGTAGCTCAAAAAGTGTTGAAATTCTCGGTGTTTCAATTAACAACGCCATCAGCTGGACCTTTCATTTTTTATCACTTCCTAAAACCGCTTCAAAGAGACTTGGATTATTGTACAGAGTCCGGAACTTCTTCACTGACGAGCAGTTAGGTATGATTTATGAGAGTGTGCGCTCTCAGCTGGAATATTACTCAACCTTGTGGAATGGATGTGGAGAGGTTGCATTTAAACAACTGGACAATTTTCAGAACAAAACTGTTGGAATTATTAGTAATGATACTATTAAAATGAACTACCTCCCCTAAAAGTAAGAAGGAATGTTGCCTCCCTCGCATTATTTTACAGAAACTTTTATGACAAACGCTCAGACGAAGTTGCTTTCATTGTGCCACCTCTCCATGTCTTCTCCCGCGCTAAACGGGCATGTGGTTGCGCTCATGACTGGACTGTCACTGCCATATTGCAGAACTTTTGTCTACCGGAATACTTTTATTCCCCGAACTGCCTCTCTTTGAAAGCCGCTTCCCCAGTGATTTCCCCCCAAACTATGACCTTCTGCTGTTCAAGTCTAACTGGTACAGATTTTTTATGAATACAGTAGAGGACACCTGTAATCTGGTGTACGGATTATTTTTTCTTATTCATTTGTTCTTCCTTCATCTGTTATTTTATTGTAAAAAAAAAGATAGTGGAGTCAAAAGGTCTTCTTCTTGGTCTCTTCTCTGTTTTAGACTTACTTCTATTCTCTCTCTCTGTCTCACTCTCTCTCAGGGCCTCTGTCCCTTTCCCATGACGGCGGACACACAACACTCGCCTTCTTATAGTCACTCATCCCTTTTTTGTCCAATACTTTATTGGAAGACTCATCCAGTATTTTCAGTCTTTATGTACACCACTGTTCAGGTATTAAACTGTCCTCCTAGGCTCGTCATTCCCTTAAAATCTCAGTGTATTTTCTTATCTCTACTGAATCTTGATTTTGACTTTCATTTGATCTATTCTGTTTGGAAGAGAGAAACCCGTGAACTGCAAGTTTCTCAACTTTTTGCATAATTATTAATATAGGACATTCTTTTTTTGCATACACATTAAGGCATAACCACTCCTCTCCACCCCCTCTTCTCTCTGTCACACACACAGACACACACACACACACACACTTAAGTATACATGCACACACACACACACACACACACAAACACACACACACACACACACACACAAGTAAGCAAATTATACTAATGAAATAAAATACTAACGCAAGTGTAAATAAAACTATAAAATAGATAGCAAAACCTGGAGAATCTTTGTTGTTATTATCGTGTATAGAAACAAGAGCTGCCAATTCCTTTAATCTGCTAACGTCTTATTGTTATTTGATCTTGTTCCAATCTATTTTATTTAAGTAAGGAAATACTTTTTTTTTTTTTTTTTACTGAAGGTTTTAATGAAGGTTAAACCTCAATCATCCTGATCGAATTCTGTCCAAAGTTTACGGAAGGTCTGAACTTAGCAAAATTTAAATATATATAATTATTAGAATAACGTGTTGTAAGGTTAAAATATGATGAAGTGTGGCTGCTTCTGTACCAGAGCTGAGGATGAGAATATTTTCTTGAGGCGTCTTCGTGTAAATTCCGCTTTTTTTTTTTTTTCATTCCTGTGACGCAGTTTCTCTTTATTGCCATATTACATTTCCAAAACTTCCAGTCTACGGCAAATTAATGTCACGTTCACTCTATAATAAAGGAAATTATAAAATTAAAAAACTTTAGAACTTAATACGATGGTCATCACAGTGTGCAGTGCGACTCGACAGTTTTTTTTTTTTTTTCTGACTTCAACTTGAGCTTTTTTCTCTTGTACTCAGAACATCTCCAACATTCTTTTGCAGCTAACTCTAGGCAGGCAGTTTTGTTCAGCTGAGAATAAGTCATTGGTGCCTGAATCCATTAATGCATCATTCACTCTCTCATGCTTTGGAGGGCTCTAGTATTTTATTCCAGCTAACGCCAGACGAGTGTATTCACCTGCGGATGAGTCACCGGAGCCTGAAAATGTTGGTAACCCCAATCATGCTGTGTATATAAGCTAACTTACGTTTGAAAATGTGAAGATAGACTGCAGTATACTGTATCCCCTGTTTTAACCATAAGGATCACGTCTTTCAAGCGAAGTCCAGGAAAATGTCGAGTAACAGTGTTAGTGACGGTAACCGCTAGCGAACTGCATTGTCTTTTCTTTACCTTGGGCTAAATGCGGTGGTTTTTATGACCAAGACCAGGTGGTGTTGTTTATGCCTACATCGTAGTGTATTTGCCCATGTGGTGGTGTTTGAGAATAATTTGATGATGATGACCCGTGGGTAGAATCTATGACCAGGTGATGGTGTTATAGTCATTACCATGTGGTGGTGTTTATGACCATGTAGTGGTGTCTGTGACCGTGGGATGGACTTAAGAACAATTTGTGATGTTTATGATCGTCATGATGGGGGGTGGTATTTATAACTTTATAGTGGTTTTTATTGCCATGTGGTGGTAGTTGCCACATGGTGTGTTTATTTCTATTGTTTTTCTTTTTATGACCATGCTAAAGATCATGTGAAGGTGTTGTGTGTCAGTGGTTAAAGCCGCGTTTTTGTCACCCAAGCTGGAGCTTTGGATTCGAAGCACGTCTTGGGGCGCTTGGTTTCTCTCCGCAAAAAACAGTCCTGGATATGTAGAACCGCAGATAACATGAACACTGGATTGGACACTCTGATTCCCTGATTTGCAGTAATGGCCCCAAGACCTGAAAATGATCCTTCGCATTCTATCCTCATTATCTTGGCTTGTAGTCAACAGAAGTCAAATAAAAATAACTGTTGCACAAAAACAAATGTACGTAACACAAATATTTCAATGAGAGAAATTGAACGTCATTGTACAATGCATGGTATGTCAACTCTTTTTCACACCTGTTAGCTTGCGCCACTTATCGTCACTTTGTGACCTTCACACTTCACCATATTGAGAAGCATTCAAGCAAAAATAGACTTAATTTGAAAACACAATTGGGAAAATAATTATCAGGTAAGCTACACAGATTGCTCCAGCAGTAGAATATCAACTGTTGGAGAATCTTTGTAAGTAATTTGATGAAAATGTTTGGTACTGTTTCGTGCAATGTTTCTGCATCAACCCCCATGGCCCAGATTGGTTTGGTGTGGTGCACAATAGATACACATTAAATACAGAGATCGCTAAGAAATTACAAAAGACACAATTGGCCCAAACCAGTTTTAAAGTTAGCTTTCATGAGGTCTCATAGCCAAAGCTGCAAGTGTCCAGCCTTGCTGGAGGAAAACCAATAGTGTAGGTCCTGAGCTGGGTGATGTAATAACTTTCCTTGACTTTTAGGGCAGTGCCGAAGAAAGTGTAGGCAAACTATTAATATGACCATGAACACATTGTGCCTTCAGTTACCAGCCTAACATGCTTCTCACCTAGTCCACAGATACTCAAGGAGGCTTTCTTACACACATGTGACTCAGTATTATTATACTTGATTGTATAAGTCACAGTATCACTATCTGGGACTTTGCAGGTGTACTGGTACAGTATTTGGTTACTGAGTGATTGCCGGTACAGTATGCCGTTTATTTCAGTCAGCAAGACCCAAGCAATTTTCTACCTCTGCCTCAATTACAGGCCTTGTCAGCTTCTCAAAGCATCCATTATTACATTCAGGCCCTATTGTACGCTGTGAGACATTTTCCCCAGTGCCATGACTGACGAATGCCTTACAGCATTACATACCTTCACTTTGTCGACTTTCCCTTCTCATTCGGACATTCCTCTCTATTTTTCTTACGTTGGAAAGTTTCTGATACCTCAATTCCTATCTCCTCATGCAAAGACACATTGTTGCTGCCACTCATAATGCCTATTATTGTCGTTAAGTCAGTAAATATTAGTAAAAACACTGGAAGATACACTCATTACTGCAAGCTTAGCCGCCAAACTGAATGTAGATTGTAAACATTCTTAACAGTGCATGGATGGAGCACTCTGATTGGTCTGCTGATCATAAAAGTGCGGTGATTGGCTCCCGGATTGAGAGCTGCTCACTCATTGGGTGATGCCAGAGGGAGGGAGCATACTGATCAGAACAAAGCTGTGCTCAGTGGGATTTTCAACCATAATGGTTGATTCATCCTCAGATCACATAGGGATGGGGGAAGACAATGCTATATTGCTCTGGGACCATTACTGCAGCGATTGGAGCGCGATTCTGGGAAGTGTCCAATCCAGTGTTTATGTTATCTGTGGTAGAACTGAAACATTACACTTGCTGATCGCAATGTAAACAGAGGGGTTCGCAGAAGAAGACCATCTGACGAAAAGATCATGGCTCGGGAACCATCAGGAAGGCAAAATTTAGCTTGATGTTATCGGAGATTCTGGAAAACGAGCCACCAGTGATATTTAGGTTAGTATGAAAGTATTACTTCATGAATGTTGTATCTCCTTTCACAAATTCTGTACTTCTTTGTTAAGGGTACACTAATAGTAGTTCTAACATTGCGCTTGTAAGTCAACAGTAATGTGGTAAAGAAGCAATGAAGGTTAACTTTTAGGGTAACTGATGTTTGACAAGTACCACCTCACTGAAATAATGGTAACCATTAAGTTTTTCAGTGCTATAGCACAAACTGTCCACGAATGCGTTGGTACAGTCAGCTCTTCTTTGCATTAAACAGAAAAAAGTCCAAATATCAGCCATCAACCATCTAACAGTTATACAGCCATCTCTCACACTCCACCAAATAATTAAAAATCCACTCATCCTTCTCCATCTATCGTTCATTTTTTTTTTTTTTTCATGTGTCCGACTCTTGGCAAAGGCTTCAGGGCCTATTTCTCGGGGGCAGTGGTCTATCCCAAGGCCCAGTAGTCCTCCTACACCTCCACATGTCACCACTTCGGCGCTAACACCCACAGTCCATTTTGAATACATGCTAGGGCTGTCTCATACAAGACTGGTGTACTGGTATTATAGGGGGTATTTTTACGACATGTCGGCGAGTCTTCTGGTGGTTCAGGAAAGTCTGCTTTTATGAAGTTCAAATCCTTAAACTGTTCCCTGCCCCAGCCGGGAGTCGAACTTAGGTCCATTAGGACTGCAGGCCGCCTCTCTACCAATTCAGACACCACCTCCCCCAATCCGTATACATCTGTCATTTACATATCCGCCTATCCGCCTCTATCTGGCATTCATTATTCACTTATCCCTCTCTATCTGTCATTAATATATCTACCTATATCTCTCCATCTGTCATCCATATATCCACCTGTAGCCCTCCATCTGACATTCATTTATCCACCTATACCTCTCCATTTGATATTCTTTTACACACCCATCCCTCTCCATCTGTCATTCATATATACTGTATACACCTATCCCTTTCGATCTGTCATTCATATATCCACCCATACTCTTCCATTTATCAGTTATACAGCCTGCAATTCCTTTCCTTCTAACAGTTATTCATCCGCCTGTCCGATCCATACAACAGCTATAAATTCATCTGTCCAACAATACGTTATATATCCACCTACCCATCTTCAGTTATATTTTTTATTTATATCTCCATGACATTGTTACGTATCAAACCTCTCTCTCTCTCTCTCTCTCTCTCTCTCTCTCTCTCTCTCTCTCTC
>JAGKTI010014226.1:0-11191 GCA_018397915.1 Birgus latro
TATGAATAAAACACTTACCACAGTGACCCTACTACTGGACCAGAGTGGTTGAATGAATATGAATACTGACCAACCAGTCCTGGTCAAATGTTAAACTAGATGTACTTGCTGGAATATTCAGTCACTGTGATGCAACCATACTGTAATTAGAATTTCATAGATACCTACCTACATACATCATTATCATCATCATCATAATCATGATATGATCATGATCATCATCATAGTTTCCAGCAATAAAGGGGAGGATGGGATATAGATATGAGAACAGCAAAACACCCACTCCATCTTCTAGTGGAAATTATGGTTAGGATGATGAAAGCTTACAAGCACAAGTATCAAACATATTTAAACTCTGCAGCCAATATAATGCAATATGCAATGAACTCAATTCCACAGCTTTGGCTGAGTATAAAATCTCAAAGTGATAAAATTATTGATCATTAACAGGATCTGCTACAGCTTAAACTAAGATTAACCAGAAATGCCCAACAGTACTTGTTTAGTCATGCTCATATACTGTACTGTACTACTACTACCACACTTTATGACACAATGTGCACACACACACACAAACACACACATCATCACTGATTATGTATATTATGCAGTAAAATTTTTGGACTAAAACTGATTAAAACTAAAGTACTGTACCTGCAATCTACATTATTATATAATACAGCTTTTATTTTTATTGACTTAAATATGTCACACAGTTACTTGATATACAGTATATGAGTTATTTACTGTCTCTTAAACAGCTGAAGCTAAACTTTTTAGCCTCTCAGGGCAATGATAGATTTTTTTTTTTTTTTTTAAATACATGCAACTGCCAGATGATTATATTCTGCTTAGGAAAGGCATCTCAGAGAAGTTATTGCAACAGCGGATGAACTGAGCATGTGCATCATGTGGTGAAATAGTGAGACCATTATACCTTTTCTCCTTAGTGTAAAAAGTACATGTAACTATTCAGGATGACAAAATATTTAACCCCTTCAATCTGATGATGTATTTATCATGTCTGTTATCAATGGACAATTCTACTCTGCTCCACCAAGACTTCTGGGATTGGAGTGGTTAGATATAGCCTTTTTAACTCCATCACAACAAGAAACCTCTCCTATAGTGAATAAAATCAGCTGGAGGTGGCATAAATAAACTCCTGAAATTTACATAATCAGACTGAACAAGTTAAAAACCTACAATCTTGTTGTTGCACTACGGTACTTCACTTGGACATGAACTCAGTGGACAGAAGGATACATAATAACATGATGAGATGCATAAATGACAAGTATAAATATCAAAACAAGGAAGGAAACATGTAAATACTGATCCTTTCACTGCAATGACATCTGTCTACCTTACTGATATTATGTACACAATTTTATTCAGCACAAGAAAAATTTCAAGATGGAAAGATCAGAATCTGAAAGCTTTCACTTACCTCTTCCCTAGAAGAGGTTCCCCCTACGTGGAATAAAATCTGGCTGTGTTGAGAACAAGGTAGAAAGGATGTCATTATACTGAAAGGGTACACATGTATGTATGTATTTGAAGGATCCATCCTTCCCATCATTCTGAAGCTTTGCAATAGTCTGTACTTGGAACTACAAAACAAAAGATAGCTTCCATACAATATAAAATCCCTATGTATGATTTGGTAGATGATACATGTAACTATACCATGATTTATTTACAGTAAAGCCTTCTCATAAGCCCACACCTGTACCCATTGGACTGTGAATCAATGGTTTGTGTTGCAGTTAGTATGCTTTTATCAATCTACTGCCAGACATCCAGTCCCAGAATTTCATCCAAGGTGGTTGTGACAAAAAAAAAATTTAATTACGAATTAATACTTCTGACACCTGTAGAGCTTAGGTTGTATTCAAGCTGTCAGACTGACTATGCAGGTTTGAAAAATTGCCAATGTGTACCACTGTGAAATGGTGTAAGATGCAATCCCTTTCAGCTGCCTTACAAGAGTACAGTCCAATTTCTTCTCTTGACTAACTTCAAAGTACATTTTTTTATTTTTCACTTCTCTTGTGATTCACCAACAAATATTGGGGAGAAAGTGCACTCAACAATATATCTACTTTCTCATATTTACAGATTAAACAGATGATTTTCACATCATCCTAAAATTAAAAAAGCTAAAATTAATTCAGTTTTGGTCTACACATCATCCGAAATTTGTCAAGGGTAATTTAACAAATCATAACTACAGTACATTCAATTTTGCAAAACTCATGCCCATCGGAGGATAAGAAGAGCAATAATAACAGATATATATTTTTTCTAATTTACTATTTTCAAAAGAATATTTCCCTACTTGCTAGATACCCTCCCCCTTCTATACATCCAGCTTGTACATGACATTTTGTACCAACTACTTCTCCAACCATTCTTCTCATACTCTAAAATTCAGACTCTCCTCTGATACCCTCTCAACCTACTCCCTATTCTCCTTACTCTATATTAAGGCTCTGTTATTTAATTTATTAAAAAAAAATAATGTATCACGTAATACTGTATACTGTACGGCAATAGAAATAAATTTTCAACCACACTTCACTACAAGATACGTAACAACCTGTTAAAACAAATACCCGCTACTATATTGTCTACACTCATTCATAACACAAAATTTGCTCTAACTAATACTTAATATGGTAAAAGTTCTCATCAAGTGGCACTGTCAGTTATCTGGCTAATCTCTCCACTTGGTATACTCCTGATAGGTACATATATATGTGTATTTATTTGTGCTTTGAACATATTCTGAAACAATTCTTCCTCTTCCATATCCCCATTTACTAATCTGAGTAGGGCCCTCTAATCTTATATTACATATTAACTGACTAATTGATATGCACCTGGACAAGCAAGGACCTAGCAACGGGAAAACGAAAGAGAATGCACCTATTATATATATCTTTATCTATCATTATTTTTCCACTCGTTTCCCTTCCCATGGCAATGAAACTATCTTCATCCTGTTTCTGAATTACTTTTTACCTGTTCCACCGAATAAATCAATTTCCCTCCCACTAACTTCACCACACACTTGGTTTACAGCACTCTGGACCTACTCTTTGGCTAAACTCCGGTAGTAGATGGCAAGGACTTTCCAAGCTGATGGTGCCATGAAACCATCTGGTGGAAGCTCCCCAGTGCGAGCCAAGGTCCTCATTTTGGTCCCAGAGATGAACTCGAAGTCAGATTTACGTTCTGGGTCATAGAAGGCCATTTTGCCAGCCTTCTTATCATAGGCAGCCACACGGAATGGAATAATCTCAAGCTGTGTCAGTCCAGGGGCCATGGTGAGAACTTTTCGGCCATGCTGGGGGTGGTAGAGGTCCTTCTTGGTGTGGGGGTGTGGCATGCCAGCTGGGTCACGGCCAACGATGTAGAAGTTGGCCCCAGTGGACATGCGAGCCTTAGCATGCCACTGGACCTCCGTTGGGCCTGCATACATCATTGGTGATGGGAAGATAGCCAGCACTGTAGAGGCTGGGTCCAGCACACCCTCCTTCAGCACTGTTGACAACATTCACATCAATACCATCATCATCATCCTAACTCAGTTGTAGCTGTTGCTGTTGTGGTTCCCAGACTCATCCAAATGACACCTAGTGGACTACAGGCTGAAGTTGTCCCTCTCTTGCAGTCCACCATCCTCCATTTGGTGAAGAGTGAAGGAGCTGAGGGATGTTTGTACAACCACGTAATGGAGGCACCTGATTATATGAGTGTCACAGTGTGAAGGCATCCCTTGCCAGCACCATCCTATCTTAATTTCCCATTAATAATGCAAACAACACTTACACCTTCTTTCTGACTACATTTAGCTTTTGGCCATCAACTGAGCTGACAGGGGTTAGGGGGTCTTTGTTTGATTAAATGTATCATACAGAGAGTCCTTATTATATACTGTCTTTTTTTACATTAAGTTTTTCGATTATTTCCACAGTTATGATGACAAAATATGCCTAGTAATATTTCACGGCTTCCTATAAGCCTCATTTCCAGTTTCTCCCAATTTACAGTATCAGTTGCATGAAAATGTTGTGATATTATAGAAATGAGCACTTTTGTACAGTATGTCACTGGACTGAAGGACTGAAAGGTCGCAATAAGTGGCTTTGGAGATTTTGTAACACTTCTTCCTCAGCAATTTATTTTGCACATTACACCTCAATATCCTCTTGTACATTACTGATGCACACAATGTTTAAATTATATAAATTCTTCGCTCCTCTGTGGGGCAACATAGGATTGGATAATGAATGAATGAATAAATATGAGAATAATAAGAAGCTACAGACAAAATATATCACTAAGGAACAGATGCTATGACATCTCCTATGCCACTTAGAATACCCTATGCATTTCCTTTTTCAATTTACTAAAGCCTAAAATTGCCATCTCTCCATACTATATTAAATGCTGAGTTATAACAATTGATTAATACTAGAATATGATGCTAGTAGTAAAAAACTGCTATGAAAAGGCAGCACAGCTATAATATTATCTTTTTCTGCCACTGAAATGCATAAACAAGCAATATTCATTCATTTATTCATCATCTAATTCAGTGTTGCCCCAGGAGCAGCATAGGAGCCTGGGGCTAGGCAAGTTGGTTCTGACATTTAAGATAAGAGTGACTAGCGTCACTCATCCCTGAGTGGCAGTATGTGAGAAATAACCCCCAACCATCCCTTGGATATAAACCTGCACAGTCCGATTGGAGCACCTTAATTACCCACTAAACCATGAGATACCATAATCTGGTTATATGGTTACCACCCAGCATAGTAAATGGTTTCCTGGCATACAGGAAACCATTTGGCTTGTCACTCGGTGTAGAGTCAGCCGTAGACAGAAGGAAGAGGAAACAATGAAGGAAAGAAAGACAGAAGAGGATGGATGGAAAAAAGGAAGGAAGTAAGCAACAAAAGGATGAAAATTTGGGCCAAATGAAGGTGACAGAGCTATACCACAGACCTGCATGGTGCTGCTCCATTCTTGTTTTGAGTGGTACATCATCACTCTTGGTCTTGCCCCCTAGCGGGTGAAGCAGCAGCACTGGGTTGTGGTAGCCTCGTTCAAGAAGCTGACGACGTGTGTCCTAAAACAGCAGACCACACAAAACGTTATCTAGGTATATAAATGGTAAACTGAGGATGACGACATGATAGGGTAGAGATATATGAATGAGGGTGGTGTGAGATGGAGGAAGGGTAGCCTAATGGCAGAGGAGAGGGTGGCAGGGAAGCAATCAGTTCATGGTCGCTCTCTAAGATTAGCACATCTGGCATAAAATCACACACACACACACATGTATGCATGCATATGCATGCATATGCACACATCGCTCGCTGGCGCAGTGGTAGCGTTCTCGCCTGCCATCTGGTAGACGGGAGTTCGCGCCTCGCTCAGGTTGCAAAAAGTTTCACTGATGAAGTGGGTGGTTACTGTCCCCCTTGAGCAAGGGGATGGGTGTGTGCTTGTGAGAAGGTCACAGCCTTGCCCATAGATCGGACTATATGAGCTCTCAGCTCCCTTCCGGGAGGGTAAAAGCTGACGATCACTACCATCAAGTGATCCTGACCCACCCGGTGAGTTACACAAACACACACACACACACACACATGTACACACACACTTTAGCCCACAAGATTTTGGATGAAATTGATGATGATGTCATTAGGCTGATATGGAGGACTTGTTTCTGTGGGATGAAAAAGAAATAAGGGGTCACGGAAAAAAGCTGAAAACAACCACATGCAAGACATACATCAAGAAATACAGCTTCCCTTACAGAATTATTGAAGCATAAGCAGGGGCGCCGGGCGCTGCAGGCCAAAAAAGGCGAACACTGTAATCCTATTTGTTCTAGCTCAATCTTTCTTTCTACTCCAGAAAGACCATGTACCTCTTATGCTTTTGAGACAGGATTATGAAAGGTCCAAGAGCTTTCTATTTCAGCTTTTACAGACTGACAAACGGTATTTGTGTGCCCCTATTTACTATTACCAGTGACCTCAAATGACCTCCAACTGGTGACCTCAAATGGCCTCAGAGGTCAACCTCAAATAGCTTATGTCCAAATTGGAGGTCATGTGAGTCTCCATGCCAAAAATTGGGCCACTGGGCCCAGTCATTTGAGTGTGTAAAATTGGGCTACTGGGTCCACTCATTTGAGCATGTACTACCAGTGACCTCAAATGACCTCAGATCAGTGACCTCAAAGATCAACCTCACATAGCCTATGTCTGAACTGGAGGGCATGTAGGTCTCCATGCCAAAAATTGGGCTGCTGGGGTCATTCAAGTGTGTATTACCAGTGACCTCAAGTGACCTCTAACCAGTGACCTCAGGTGACCTCTAACCAGTGACCTCAAATGACCTCGGAGGTCACCCTCACATAGCCTATGTATGAGCTGCTGGAGATCATGTGAATCTCCATGTCAAAAATTGCGCTGCAGGGGTACCTGGCATTGCCCGGGCCAAAAAGGCAAACATTCTACAGAGAAGTCAACTGATACAGATCTGAATTTGAAGCATGAAATATAACCTGGATAAAGAGGTGATAAATGCCAAGGATATTCATGATTTCAAAACCAAGCTGGATGTTAGTAGTTATGGAGATGGGACAGTATGAGCATAGCTACTTTCCCACAAATCACAACTATGTAAATACACACACACACACACACACACACACACACACACACACACACACACACACACACCACAAAATAATAATAATGACTATAGCTTATGATGATAATCTTGTTCTGATTGGTATTAATGTTTCTTTAATGATTGTTCTTTCTGTTTTTGTGGTTGTAACTATTGAGGTTGTTGTTGTATCTAAAGTAACTGTTACTGTTGCTGTTGCTACTGTTGGTGCAGTTGTTATACAGCAAATGTGAACTGAGAGTGATGTGTACCCACCTGCATAAGAAGAGCATGGCCGTTGTGGACAGGGTTACGCAGCTGAAAGGCAAACACAGCATCTGCTCCTAGCTGACGGAACTTGGCACGCAGTTCCATGGGAGTCAGCCGGTACTCATCCAAACCATCATTCCACCTGAAATTTATGGCAGTATAAGGGAGGTAGTTTTCTGTGACTAGTACAATAAAATGAATCAGCTAATCATCATCAAGACTCTCACAAAAATACTGTATGCAAGTGAGGTAAGATCCAGACACAAGGAAAAAGACAGTACAAAAGTGGAGGAACTATTAACTGCACATCCAGTGAAATGAGTAACACAATCGTTTGCAAAACATTTAATTCCCAGAATTCAGACTCCACCTCACAAACTTAGCCATCTACAGGTGTTTTTCTCTCTTTATACATGTACTTTAAAGCACACACATGCCAGACAGAGGTAATTAAAAGGAATTAGATTAAGGGCTGCAAATCATCCCTCCTTGCACTGGTGTAGGGATCTACCAACATACTCTCTTTACACTTTTACTGTAAGCAGCCTCATAGCTCCTATAATTAAGAAGGTGAGAAATGAACTCCTTTGGGCTCTACTGAATAAGGAAATGAACTCCTTTGGGCTCTACTGATTAAGGAAATGAACTCCTTTGCGCTCTACTGATTAAGGAAATGAACTCCTTTGGGCTCTACTGATTAAGGAAACACAGAAAAACACAACATAACTCTTAGGTGAAAGTTGTTTTGGTTTTGCTGTAAAAATAAATCTTGTTATAAAGACACGTAAAGAAAAGAAGCCCTGGTGATGATAAGATATTTGTAAAAAAAAAAAAAAAGTTACTGGAGGAAAATTAAGCAACAAAATCTTAGTTATCTGAGGAAAATTACCTTAACTCCTTCAAACCAGTGACTTATTCATATGGTTCATTACTGTACCACCTAAAAATCTTATTCAAATTAGAAAAAAATCTCAGCTTGAGAAGTGGTTAATGAAGGCTAAACTATATCTAACTTCTCCAGTTTGTAGTTTCTCCAAAAGTGAATAAAACCATCTGGAGATAAGAAGAATACACTAGCAATATGTCACCAGGCTGAAGGAGTTAACTTCTCTTGATTATGAGAGAAAAATTATCTTGATTTACTGTGCATAACTGAGGCCCTTGGGCCTTGACAACTGTCAAGCATGGCAACCAACCTGATTCTCTCAAGTGCCTCAATATCACCACCCACCAGCCAGTCCCCACTCTCATTGATCATCTGAATGTATGGGTGATCCTTGCACGTTGTCCCTGTGAGGTATGTTGCTCTTGTTATATAAAAAATAAAATTGTGTGAGGGTAGCAAGTAAAAATAGTTTAAAAATTGACAATAGTGCTAACAGAGACTGTTGGTCACCTCTTCATTACAAAATTAAAAGAAAGGGCTGATGGTTGCAAGAATAATATAAAGATGCACTGATGTACTGGTGTTAAAGGAGGTTTTCTTTAACCTGTTCACTATAAGAGTTCCTTCCGAAGATAAAAGAATGGTTTGATGACTGCAAAGATGATATAAAAAGAGGCACTGACATACTCATGTTAAAAGATGATGTTTCACCACCTGAGGTCCTTCCTATGATCAGACTGTATCAATTTGAACAAAAGAAAATATTACCATACTGGAGACGTTAAAGAAATTTACGATGCATACAAGGAGAAGGGGGTCATTAACCGCTTCAATTAAATGCTGTATTATTAAAACATTCCAGCAGCCTCCAGATGATATCATTCAACTTAGAAAGGATATCACTTAGCGAAAGAGCTACTGAAGGCTGTATTAATCCCTCCAGCTCAAAAAGTCAATCCTAAGCTGAATAAAATCATCTGTACATCGTTAAAATAAAGAGAAAATTACACAATCGGACAGACGAGAGGGAAAATGACAGAAAGTTCTTTTGTCAGGAATTCCATTTACAGCATACATCACTATGTAATAAATGTAGGGTTCACCTCAAGATGTGACTGAAAATTTTTCTGTTATGTAATGCCACTGAAGGAACTCAACTGGTCATCTATCCCTAAATGTACTAGACTACACTAGCATAGTTTTAAGTAATATGAGATTGCTAGTTATGAATACTGTTTTAATGGATAACTCAAGTAGGATAAGCTGGGGTTATAACCACAACAACAAGGAAGTGGAATTCTGGGGCAATAACAACAAATAACAGTATTCTCGGCACATTATACAGACTAAATATGCATCCAGGATATCCTATAAACCACATTTCAAGACCTCAGCAAGCTCCTGAGCAGCTCTTCTTTAGTGATGTATTTTATATATTACAGTACTGTACCTCTTATTTTTGTCTTGCATATAACTTATGCAAATGTGAACTGATAAGGACCTCCTATGCCCATAAAAGTATGATCCAAAGTCACTGAGATGTATGAAAAAATTGGAGACTAAACTGTAATATAATTACCACCAAATGACTGTCTTTACATAAACACTGACTTTAGCTGCTAATTCTTTCAATGTGATAATCAATAATCATATGGGAAAAGATGGTGTTGCAACAAGTAAGTTCTCTGTCCAACCTCTTTACTGCAAATAGCACCAACACTGTGGGAGCATTTCCTTTCCGACCAATGTCCTTATCATACCAAAGCGCTTTATACTGGCAAGTAGTTATGTAAAGTTAGTTTAGCTTGTGCAACCACAGAAGGGAATGTACAAATGAACATGCAGGCAGCAAGTGCATGGATATCTGAAGATAATATAAATGCAGCTGCAGTGGATGACTTCTGAGCTGTACTGTATTATATAAGCAGAACAGTATGCACTTCAAAGTGCAACTTCAAGGGGCAAAATAGCTACCCACCAGCAGTTAAGAAAAATTATATCTGTTGCACCAAACCATATAAATATAACAGTCAGCCATTATTAATTAAATGATCACTAAGTATGGATTTAGACCACAGAAAACTGTTGCTGTGCAGGTTGGAATCAGAAAATGAAAATTAATTAAATTACTGGCAATAAATTACAGAACATATCACCACAATACAACACTGACCAAGAGCTATGATAAGTGACCAGCATTTAACTATAGGTCGTTGTAGCTACCTAACTGATGTGCAATGGGTTCAAGCTAAGCTTGCACTGTTCTGTGTTAAAATCTACATTTATTTAATCTGGACATTATGAAGATGAAAAGTGTGCACTCTTCTGCAGTCTGTAGTTCACTGCAGGACTAGACCTCTCCATTATGGAGGGTAACAGCCAGGAAACCTACTCATGAGCATACGTCAAGTTAAAAAGGGGTGAATAGGGAGGAGGTGGTGTGCATGTGAGAAAGTTGGTGTCATATGTTTGTTTGTGTGTGTGAAAGGAGTCGGTAGTTTCTTCCCCCAGAATACAAGTCATCAAGTCAATTTACACTGTGGTTCCTAGTTCAGCTCTAGGTATGAACAGATTGGGATGAAGAAGGCCCTGTCTAATGGCCCTGTGGTAAGCCTGGGAATCAAATCTGGACCTTTCACTTGTGATGTGAGTATGCTTCTGGTTACACAACAATTCTTTCCTCTCTCTCCTACATATTCCTAATATTTCCTAGGCAATTCCATTTTTTCCAAACCTCATCCACTATCCACTTAATCTCTTGAATCCATTGATGTACAGTATTCAACTGATTATAGCTACCTCCAGACTATTTAATTCATCTTATGGGATACTGTTGATCGTGAAGTACTGCAGTCAGTGAAAGCTACACCAAACCCCCTAATTTGAAGGGTCTCCTCTAAACTTAATAATAACATTTGGAAGTAGCCAGAATGAAATATAAATGGTCAGATTATAGTGTTATTTCAGCATTCCCTCTGTATACCTATAGCCTGACAGTTCAATCAACTGAACCATAAACTTCTGAACTCAACTGTACCTAACGCATGGTAGATACAACATATTTGAGTTTGGTAAAGGCTGACTGTTCAATGCACCACAAGCTTATCAGATCACTCATTATAACCCTGTCAGTGTGACGATCTCTTTTATATTTGAATCCTTGTACAACAATATTATTTTTTTTGTCTGCAAAAGGAAACTTCTATTTACACAATTTCTGGATAGGAGGGACTCTGTTTATACAAGAGTAAATAATTATCTTCAACAGTGTAACACCTTCAACATAAGAGATCATTCCAAAGCTAAATAAAATAATTTGGATGTAGCTACACACACACA
>JAGKTI010014226.1:13994-21944 GCA_018397915.1 Birgus latro
ACTCGAGTATTGGTCCATGATCAAGTATCTTCACTTGAAAGGCATGACTCCATCTGAGATCCACGAGGATATGGTGAACACTTTACAGGAAGATGCTTCTTTGTATGCCACGGTCAAACGTTGGGTCAAAGAATTCAAACGTGGCAGGGAGAGACTTGAAGACGATCCAAGGTCAGGGAGCCCATCGACCGTGACCACACCAGAGAACAATGACCTTGTCCTTGGGATGGTTATGGAGGATCAGTGACTGTCACCTTGTCAAATAGCAGACAGGGTGGGCATGTCCCAGGAGCGAGGCAATAACATTCTAAGGAACGAGCTTGGTCTGTCGAAGGTGTGTGCCAGCTGGGTGCTACATCTCCTGACCCAAGAACAGAAGTGCACACGGTGCACCCTGTCCACCAACAATCTGGAACTCTTTGAAGCTGATCCGGAAAATTTCCTGGCTTGATTCGTTACCATGGACGAGTCCTGAGTTCATCACTACCAGCCTGAGACCAAACAGCAGTTGAAGGAATGGAAGCACGCCTCCTCTCCCACCCCAAAGAAGGCCAAAGGCACAGCCTTGGCCGGAAAGGTCATGGCGTCCGTTTTCTAGGATGCATGAGGCATGTTGCTGGTGGATTATCTCCAAAAGGGCCACACCGTCACTGGACAATGCTACACCGACCAGCTGATATGCCTGCACGAGAACATCAAGAAGACGAGGCCAGGAATGCTGACCAGAGGGGTCTCGTTCCATCAGGACAATGCTCCGGCCCACACCTCGGTGGTGGCAATGGCAAAAATCCGTGACTGTGGCTTCCACCTTGTCCCTCACCTGCCTTAATCACCACACCTCGCATCCTCTGACTTCCACTTGTTCCTGAACCTGAAAAAGGATCTGGCCGGACAATGCTACGCCACTGATTAGGAGGTCATGGCGGCCGTGGACGCCTACCTTGGGTCCCAAACTAAAGACTTCTACTGCAGCGGGATCCAGGCACTCCACCAACGGTGGAAGAAGTGTGTTGACTTGAAGGGAGATTATGTTGAAAAATAAAGCATCAAAAGATTTCTATCGGCTATCATTTCCTGGAGGCTCAAAACCTATCAGTCACCCCCTTGTAAGCCTTACAAAAGTCCCCCAGTGATTTGTAAGGCCAACCAATCATCTGTGAGAGGGAGAGCAATATCATTCTTGGCTTCAAAACACTATAGTCTGCTTTAGGCCTACTATACATAACACAGCATTACCGGTACCATGGAAATACAATACATAGTAACTACTGTTACCTATGAAGCTTTAATGTACAATGTTGGTGCTTATATTTTCCTATTTAAAGCAAGTTATGTATCTCACACTCATGACCCTTATTCTTGCAAACTTAAGAGATTTTCTAGCATCTCTTCCTAGAAATTTACACTGCATATTACAACTCTTGCATACAATTCAAATCTGTCTTGTATGCTATTCAAATCTGTCAAATAAAGTCACATTCTGCACAAATAAAAATTTGCTGTTGTTGTTTTGGCCCCAGGCTCATCCGAATATGAACCTAGTTGATTTCTGGTTGTAGTCCACCATCTTCCTTTTGAAGGACAGGGGGGGAAAGAAAGGATGTTTGTATAATTAGGCAACAGAGCTGCATGATTATATCATGCCCCCACAGGAAGGTGTCCCTCTCCTGCACCCAAACATACAAAAGAATATCAACAAGCCAAATGTCAAAATTAAGTGGTAAGGAGCAAAAGCCAGAGAGTCTTTTAAGTCTAGAAGGATATGATCTCTAGTTATCTAGCCATCTCAACTGTTTTGTCAATCTCCAAACTAAGTGAACACTCCATTTCCTATGCTCACCCTAAACTCAGTATCTATACGTGTCTCTTTACTCCAACAAGCCAAGACACCTTATAATCCAACCTGAGTCTCTGCTTTATGATCTTTTTCTTAATTATACTATAAATACATCCTGAACCTGTTTTGTAGAGCTGCCCATCCATAGCAGGCATGTAAAAGCCAGTTATTACGTAATAATCTTCACCATGACCTTCTTTACCACCACCATCAACAGACTCCCATGGCCTACAAACAATTGCCTCCAAGACTCACCAAACTGCCTGGCACATCGTTCCTCCTTGCGGTGTTCAAAGAACTCTGGCTTCCTAAGTATGGCCACAGGTCTGCCCTGGTAACGTAAGGTGAAGGCTGAACATGATTCCAGCCGCTCCTTGTCCTCTGTTGTCACTGGCAGCACAATGGGGATGGATTGGTTTGACACACCACAGTCCATCAGGCATCCAAAGTGCTGGGACTGCAGAGTGGTATAAACAGTAACATAACAGTACAATATGGTAAAAACCTTTGTTGGGTTAATTATGTACTTGAAATGTTGGCACTGTCGTTGAATGTTTGCAACAGTAACTTAATAAATGACAAATGCATGCCACAAAACTGAATGTTTGCAACAGTAACTTAATAAATGACAAATGCATGCCAGAATCCATCAGGCACTCAAAGTGCTAGCACGGTGAAACAAAGGTAGAAAATAACAAAACAGTGCACGAAAAACTTTATTAAGCTATAAACTGTAATACCCAGTCTCATACGATATGGAGGGCTTCTCGGTCAAGGTTACCATAACAATGCAGAACAAATGATGATGCTACACCACCCTGAATGAACTACATGGAGAACTTAGTAGAATAATGGAAAAATAGTAACAGCCACCCTCATATTACATTTTCAATGTGTAAGGGGCTAGGTTACATTAGTACATACTTTAGAACAATGGGACAAAAAGGCAAATACTGATGAAGAACTTAGCGGCCATATTCGTCATCATAATCCTGACCTTATCTCCCATTTGTAAATGGGGTGGGTAGCCACACATTTTACTCTCTTTTTCATCTTCATCAAAAATCAGGGACCTGTTCTGAAACAACACTACTTCCACACAGCTGATACTGTATACTGGAGGTAATTCTATAAGCGGCAATTGAAGCTTAACAAGCAACTTTCTTTAATTTCCTGTTAACCTGATACAGTGAGGACTTATTAAAGATCTGACCTGAAGTCACTGTCATTATCATGCTGTTGTTATCGTTTTTGTTATAGCCCCGAACTCAACTGGATGTGAATCTAGTGGTCTGCAGCCTGAAGTTACCTTGCTCCTGCAGTCTATTTCCTTCTACTGGGGTTAGGGAAAGAGCTTGGGGACATTAGTATAACCAGGTCTGTGCTATCTTGTAAAGGCATCCCTTTCCAACACCTGACCCTCTTATAGACCTAATGATAATATATGGTGGGATTCAGCAACAAGGAAAGAGAAAAGTTACCTGTAAGTAGTCTCGCTCCCTCATGAAGCCACTAAGAGGTGATGCCCATCCCTCAGACAGCACCTGGAGCCATTGCAGGTCCAGCTCTGTGATGTTCACACTTGGCAACGACTCTGCCTCGGCCATCGCACTCTCAAGTTTATTATCGCTCACAAACAGTTCTTTTACGTTCTCGTTCACTGACTTCGGGATGATTTCCTGATAAAGTAAGAGAGGATATTGCATATAAAATTTCCTGGTGAGATGAGGGATTACGAGTACAGTACTTGACAATATGTAACATTCTACATACAACATTTCAAGCGATACTCCTTAACCCTTGGATGACAGAATTCTACTTCCATTAAATAAAATCATCTGCTGTCAGTCACCATGAAATATCTGAGAGTCCATGGCTCTGAAGGATAAGGCAAGACAACGAGCAATCTTCTGCTTACCAAAATTTTCCCTCAACTAAATAAAATTGTTTGGTTGTAGCCTTAATAAAACACCCAAGTCTGACCACTCCAGCAATAGATTAATGTTGTTTACCAAGAGCACTATTTCCAACAACTTCAGAGGCTCTCTCGGAACTCTTTCTTACTAGTAGATTTCTCCATGTGACATGTTAATAATCTCTTGCATGTTTAATTTCTCGATTCTGGGTGATGTTTTTTTAGCTTATTCTTGCTGCTTTCAGACAATTCTACTCAACTCATATGGAAGGGGCTTAATTTATTAATCCCATAACTAACTCTTCCAACTCAAATTGTCTATCCCAAGCTGAATACAGTTATTAGGAAATGGCAAGAATAAGGAAAACTTAAAAAGGATGTTCTGGGCTTGATGGTTTGGTGAAAAGTTGATTCAATGCTTACAAAGAGTTATGGTACAATGTATGAAAAAGATGTCCCTTGGCTCCATGGGCTAAGTGGAGAATGATGATGATGATGATGATGATGATGATGATGATGATGATGATGATAGCTTACAGTGTGTTTCAGTATGATGGCATGAAAAAAATGAAAAGCACAATCCATGGTTCAGCTGGTTCACAGGGGAATATTGACAAAAAGCTTACAGAGTTCAGTAAGATGGCAGGAATAAAATGAAAGAGATGTCCATAGGCTCAATGAATTGAGTGAACAATGTTGATACAAAACTTTCACAGGGTTACACTGGTGAGAGAGCATGAGAGCAAGAGAAGGTACTGATAAAGCTTAAAAAAAGAGTTTTGTGGTAGATGGGGGCACACACCATCCACTCACTCGATGTAGTGCTGTTCTCGGGTGTCTGTCCTTTCCGCTCCTAGCTCCTTTCCTACCTTCCTCTTCTGTCTTTCTTTACTTCATTCTTCCCTCGTCCTTCTGCCTACAGGTGACTTTACACTCCCTCTTTTGTCTTTCCTTCCTTCTTTCTTTACTGTTCTACCTGCCTCTACACTGAGTGACAAGCTGAATGGTTTCCTGTACACCAGGAAACCTTTTACTATGATGGGTGGTAACCATTTAACCAAATTATGGCACCTGGTGGTTTAGTGGGTAACTGCGGCGCTCCAATCGGATTGAGCCAGTGAAGGTTTGCATTCAAGGGGTGGCTGGGGTTATTGCTCATGTAATGCCACTCAGGGATGCATGAGGCTGGTCACTCTCATCTTAAATGTCAGGACCAACCTGCCTAGCCCCGGACTCCTACACACCTGATGGGGCAACGTAGGATTGGATGATGGATGGATGGATACAATGGTAAGAGAGTATGAGAGCAAAAGAAAGTTTTGACAAAGTTTACAAAGAACAACGCTAGTGAGGAAGCATAAGAGCAAGAAAAGGTCAAGCAAGCCCTTCTCTTTCACAGTACTTGACTTTGCCAATTCTGTTCTTTCACAGGTAAGTAATGATAAATCATCATAAAGTACATTAGTTTCAGGTATATTTTGGGTTAATTTAACAGAATTTGTTATTAAAATCATCTTTAATATAACCTTGAAACAAGCAGATCCTAGTGTATGGTGAAGCTCTGGAGCACTACAAAGGGTTTTTAGGCCATTATATATTTATTTCTGGCTAAGGGAGCCCTCTTTTAAGGGTTTCATTGCTTGGTGGAAATTCATTTCATGGGTGTCCATGCAACATAACCCCTGCAAAAGTTGAGGGTTTACTGCAGTAACAAAGCTTTAAAAAGTTACATTACTGGAAGATGACAACAATGGATGAAGGTACTGACCCACTCTTCGAGGATCTCCAGCACCTGGTGAACACACTCATCCACAGAGCACTGGGCTGTCTTTATCACAAGGTCTGGAGTTTCGGGTTTTTCATACTGGGAGTCAATACCAGTGAAGCCTGATGGGGAGGAGAAGTGGTTTCAGTGGCAGGTGACATTTCTCTATTATTACTACTGATCCATCCATCACAATGTACTTACTAACCTCATGGACAAAAGATATGTCTTCAATAAATGACTTCAGATGATGCCTGGCTCAGGCTGTGAAAAGGAGAGCTGTTACCCTTATTTGTGATAGCTATCAACTTAGTCTGTGATATTCCTTTATTATTACTATTTGTACATAACACTTACACAGCTGTTTCAGGCTTCTCATATTGGGAGTCAATACAGGTGAAGCCTGGTGAGGAGCAGAAATGATTGCTGTACTTTGCATGGTGACATTTCTCTACAACTATGTCATTATGTACTGGTATTTAATGAAACATCATTTCCAGTAACCTGAGTAAACTGCTGTGACTACCAATTACAGTACTGAACAGTATTTGTAGTAATATTTCATATATCACATTCAAACCAGTGGCAAAGGAAATTTAAAAATGTTGGTCTGCATGTCTTCTAAATAAGGACTTTGACCCCTTCAACCAGAGAGGTCTCTTCAGAGCTGAATAAAATAACCTATGTTAACCAGAATACAATGACGACAATGTCCTTAGGCTGAAGGGAGTCAATAGAAACTGTTCAATACCTCCTGAGTGGTAAGAGTCTGCTGCCGAATAACCTTGTCTCATTAGAAAAATAAGACATTCACAAGTTGATGGGGTTATAGCAATATGTAAAGACTGAAAAAAAAACATCCACTCTCACTTGGCTGAAACTTCTATCCTACTGAAGCTTATTTCCTCAAGCTCAATTGCAAAATAAGACAATAATAAAGCTCTACAATCTTTCCATAACACTACTGAAAGACCAGCACCACAGTCTAGTGTTAATCTCTTGTTACAGCACAGAGTTCAAGATGGAGAGATGACAATTTTTGCCAAATTAATAAGAATTAGAGTACAGAAATCTGGAAGAACTAACCTTTGATCATGCCAGCACGAGCCTTTTTGTAAAGTCCCTTGACATCTCTCTGTTCACAGATCTCCAAGGGGGTGTCCACAAACACCTCAAAGAATGGAAGGCCAGAGTCAATGTGGATCTTCTTCGCCAGGTCTCGGTCCTGTGGCGCCATGGTAAGACATAAGAGGATTTGTGCAGTAGGTGTCTTTTCAGTATAACCTGGATAACATACAATGAGGGTAATAAAAATATAATGCTGATAAAATGTTAAGTTCAGTAGACATCTCTCTGATATACTGGACTACCCATACTAGCTACCTCAGCATCATAAATTCTGTATTTATATACTGATCCATCCAGGAAGCAGTAGCAAAATCATTCAAGCTTCTCTCTCTTCAGCCTATCTCTCATCAGTCATTATTACTTCTATCCATGCATCACCCAATCCTACGCTGCCCCATGAGGAGTGTAGGAGCCTGGGGCTAGGCAAGTTGGTCCTGCCATTTAAGATGAGAGTGACCAACCTCACTCATCTCTGAGTGGCATTACGTGAGCTACTTTCAGCAATGCAAGCTCTTTTCCCTCATGTACTCCTCCATTCAATCTCCTCACTTCATTAAAAAGCCAGTTCCATAACACTGTATAATACTCTCTTTAAGATGTAAAGAGGCCTGAGGCAGGGCTACCATATTCCAGAACATATAACCTTTCCAGTAATATCATGTCTTTTATATTATAATCATGCTACTACCAAATGATCTGCCTTAACTTTGGGTCTGTTGGTGCAGGGATTCACTAGGGATTATTTTGTAATCTTTTACTATGAAGTTTCTCTCTTAAGATGAATAAAATTCTTGCATGGTCCTAATAATACAGCTATCACTATGCTGAGAAATTTGACTAGGCCACTGTATGCTGTAGGTGGCATTACACTGCCTTAAACTCCATACTTTAGCTAATAGAGCAATGAAAGAACACAGTGCCACTACCTACGAGTTGGCAAACAATATGGTCACCTAGGATTTAATGGTATGTGATTGGCTTGTGCTCCTGGTGGCTTTATAATAATTCCTCACCTTAGCAAACGGAGAGACAAAGGAACACAGCGCCACCACCCCAGAGTCGGCGAAAAGCTTGGCCACTTCAGACACTCGGCGAATGTTCTCCTCTCGGTCCTCATCAGAAAAGCCCAGGTTGCGGTTGAGGCCATGACGCATGTTGTCTCCATCCAGACAGTATGAGGGGATACCTCGGGAAATCAGGTACTCCTCCAGGCCAAAGCTGACTGTTGTTTTACCTGGAAGTGGAGTCACTGTGGAATTAGAAATGCCTTTGATCAGAAGTTTACTACTGTTTTGCATGGGAGCA